>JASANB010000560.1:0-96961 GCA_030248155.1 Sabatieria punctata | reverse complement strand
CGGCTAACCCCCCCCCCCCCCTCCCGGAGGGAGAAATTTTCGCTTATTTAAGGCAAAATAGGCGTTTTTTGGCACTTTCTCTCGGGGGACCCCCCCCCCCCCGAGGTCTTCTCCCCCCTATACCCTCCTCCGGATTTTTCCGGCCCATGTATGGTGTTACCCTTACTTGGGGTACTTTCCATTGTTGTAGCGTTCCCCCAGGAATGATTGATTCTTGTGTAGGGCTAGATGTAGGGTTCGCCCTGCTGTCTCATTGGCACAATTATTGTGTATGGAGGGGGTGTTACCCTTACTTGGGGGTACTTTCCATTGTTGTAGCGTTCCCCCAGGAATGATTGATTCTTGTGTAGGGCTAGATGTAGGGTTCGTTCTGCTGTCTTGTTGCGACAATAGTTGAATATGGAGGGGTGTTACCCTTACTTAGGGTACTTTCCATTTTTGTAGCGTTCCCCCCAGGAGTGATTGATTCTTGTGTAGGGCTAGATGTAGGGTTGGTCCTGCTGTCTTGTTGGCACAATGATTGAGTATGGAAGGGGTGTTACCCTTACTTAGGGTACTTTCCATTGTTGTAGTGTTCCCTCTGGAATGATTGATTGTTGTGTAGGGCTAGGTGTATGGTTCACCCCTGCTGTCTGTTTGGCACAATGATTCAGTATGGAGGGGTGTTACTGTTAGTTAGGGTACTTTCCATTGTTGTACTGTTCCCCCAGGAATGATTGATTCTTGCACGGGGCTAGATGTAGGGTTCAGCCTGCTGTCTCATTGGCACAATAATGAGCCCCTCGCATGACAGGACCGAATGTTATGACTTTTTGTGCTGGGACACCAACCAGGAAGACTTGTCATCAGTAAGAAGTGCGCCAAATTCAAATCACTCAGGTACTGGCACCTTCTACTGAATCTAAATTGTCTTCAGCCTCCACGCCACCTCTGCCATTCGCTGCCTTCCAGATCGTATTAGAACCACTTCGATCATCTAGCCCGCCACTCATGATTCGGATGTCATCGATCTTCGCCGAAGTACTGTCCTGAGAATCGGCCGATTCAGAGTGGAAGAACGTGAAACTGCCGATTTTCCTTCAGCTTTCCACGATTCCCACTCTTCTATCTTCTGTAGTTCTTTGACATGCTCTCTCCTTCCAGGCACACCACTTCGATCCACTTCAAATCGCCCTGCCGCATACATGGGCCGGAAAAATCCGGAGGGGGGTAGGAGGGGGGAGAAGACGTCGGGGGGGGGTGTCCCCCAAAAAAGGCCAAAAAACGCCTATTTTGCCTTAAATAAGCGAAAATTTCTCCCTCTGGGAGGGGGGTGGGTGGGGGGTTAGCCGGCGAGGGGGGTATGGAGTATGTTTGGACGGCCGAGGGGGGGTATGGCCGGCTGAGGGGGAGGGGTATACCCCCCTTACCCCCCGGCCCATGTATGCCCTGCCGAAGTACTATCCCAAGAATCGGCCGATTTGGAGTGGAAGAAGCTGAAGCTGCTGATTTTCCTTCAGCTTTCTATTGTTTTAAGTCTTGTAGCTTCCATACTGCTTTGATACCTTCTGGGCCTCCAGCCACACCTCTTCTGATCCACTTTGAATCGTCCTGCCGAAGTACTGCCCCACAATTGGCCGATTTTGGAGTGGAAAAGGTGAAGCTGCCGATTTTGCTTCCGCTTTGCGTTATTTTAACTCTAGTAGATTCCATACTGCTTAAAATCGAAAATTTGCGTCACATATGCTTACTACAGCATCCAATCCGATCGGGGCCATCATATTCAGACTTAGCTAAGCGAGAGCGTTTGATTGAGTACCTACATGCCCATGTTACGACGCAGCGTTAGAAAGTTAGAAAATTTGCATAAAAAATTTGCATATTCAAAATGTCAATATGCAAATTTTCGAACTTTTTAACGCTGCATCGTAACATAGGCATGTAGGTGCTCAATCAAAAGCTCTCGCTTAGCTAAATCTGAATATGATGGTCCCGATTGGATAGGATACTGTAGTAAACACATTTGATGCAAATTTTCTAACTTTGCAACATAACACTGCTTCCTAAGATACACAGTGTAGAATTTGCAGATTACAGTGTCAAACAGACTTGTCTAATGAGAGCTTTAAGTTAAGTGCAATAACTCATAGGTTAGGAAGCAGTGTTACAAAGTTAGAAAATTTGCGTCAAATATGCTTACTACAGCATCCGATCGATCGGGGCCATAATATTCAGACTTAGCTAAGCGAGAGCTTTTGATTGAGTACCTACATGCCTATGTTATGACGCAGCGTTAGAAAGTTAGAAAATTTGCATAAAAAATTTGCATATTCAAAATGTCAATATGCAAATTTTCTAACTTTTTAACGCTGTGTCGTAACATAGGCATGTAGGTACTCAATCAAAAGCTCTGGCTGAGCTAAGTCTGAATATGATGGTCCCGATTGGATCGGATGCTGTAGTAAGCATATTTGATGCAAATTTTGTTACTTTGTGACACTGCTTGCTAACATAGGCGTTATTACGATTTGAAGTAGATCGAAGTGGTGTGGCTGTAAGGAGAGAGCATGTTGAAGAAGTACAGAAGCTAGAAGAGTGGGAATCGTGGAAAGCTGAAGGAAAATCGGCAGCTTCACCTTCTTCCACTCCAAATCGGCCGATTCTTGGGATAGTACTTCGGCGAAGATGGATGACATGCAAATCGTGAGTGGCGGCTAGATGATCGAAGTGGTTCTAATACGATCTGGAGGGCACCAAATGGCAGGGGTGGCCTGGAGGCTGAAGACGATTTAGATTCAGTAGAAGGTGCCAGTACTTGAGTGATTTGAATTGGCGCACTTCTTACCGATGACAAGTCTTCCCGGTTAGGGTCCCAGCACGAAAACTCACAACATTCGGTCCTGTCATGCGAGGGGCTCATTGAATATGGAGGGGGTGTTACCCTTACTTCGGGTACTTTCCATTGTTGTACTGTTCCCCCAGGAATTATTGATTCTTGCGTGGGGGTAGATGTAGGGTTCGCCCTGCTGTCTCGTTGGCAAAATTATTGTGTATGGAGGGGGTGTTGCCCTTACTTGGGGTACTTTCCATTGTTGTAGTGTTCCCCCAGGAATGATTGATTGTTGTGTAGGGCTAGATGTAGGGTTCACCCTGCTGTTTTGTTGGCACAATGATTGATTATGGAGGGGGTGTTACCCTTACTAGGGTACTTTCCATTGTTGTAGTGTTCCCCATGGAATGATTGATTGTTGTGTAGGGCTAGATGTAGGGTTGGCCCTGCTGTGGTGTTGGTAGAATGATTGAGTATGGTTAGGGGGGTTAACTTTACTTGGGTTAGTTTCCACTCTTGAGCTGTCATTTAGCTCAGTTCAAGTATGATGGTGCTGAGTGGATTGCAAGTGTAGTGTGCAAATTTTGCAAGTTTTTGCAAGTGTAATTTGCAAATTTTGTAACTTTTTAAACCTGCTTTGTAACATAGACGTTATTGTAGTTAAATTGGAGATTTTGATTAGCTGAGTGGGAATATGATAGTGGCACTGGTAATCCATATGCAGTGTCATTCTAGGAGGCAATGTTTTGGCACCACCACTGAACACGCAGATGGAGCGTACGATTTCATCATGTATCAGCCACTTTACGCCCTTTATGGTACTGGCACGATATAAGGTGCCGGTACCTATTGTAAGCCCCCCCCCCCCCCCGACGTTTGAGGACTGTCGTAGTGCTATAATATATGGTGGTGGGATTCGTCCACTGTGACGGTACGGTACCACTTCATTCAAATTTCGTACCATATATGGTAGTCGTACCATAGGATGCATGTAGGATATATGGTACCGGGTACCGGTACCGGTACCCGTGGTCATGGGTAGGGGTCCCATATATGGTGCTAGTACCATAAACAGCATAAGCTGCCTCATGGTGTAAGGCCTCTGTGGTGAACGTGGAGGCCGTTGGGCTCTGTAAGCGGCCAGTGCTGATCGGAGCTTCAAGAAGCTAATAAAAGTTTCGGAAATCTCGGCAAAGTTCCACTTTGCCTCGCAAAGTGGCAGGGTGCTTAGTTTTTGGATTATGTACAGTCGAGCATAAAAGGATCGGAAACCTATTTAGGCCTAATGGTGCTTACAGTATGGCCAAGAAATAATGCTATAGTATGAGGGATTCTTCAAAAGCTTACCTTAAATAATCTAACAAAACATTTAAGAGTAAAAAAATTTACGATTGCACTGTCTAATTTTTGAGTAAGAGTAAAGAAGGTGGCCTAAAAACTAAATCCGGCGTTCGGGTCCACCTTTCTGATTCTGTGGTAACAATTTAAAATTGGTGTTGAAATATAGCCGTTTTGTGAATTAACTTGAAGGCCGGATTTAGTTTTTAGGCCACCTTCTTTACTCTTACTCAAAAATTAGACAGTGCAATCGTAAATTTTTTTACTCTTAAATGTTTTGTTAGATTATTTAAGGTAAGCTTTTGAAGAATCCCTCATACTATAGCATTATTTCTTGGCCATACTGTAAGCACCATTAGGCCTAAATAGGTTTCCGATCCTTTTATGCTCGACTGTACATAATCCAAAAACTAAGCACCCTGCCACTTTGCGAGGCAAAGTGGAACTTTGCCGAGATGTACTAGTGTACCAAGTTAGAGCTCTCTGGGCCAAAGTTTCAATTTTTGGGTCTGAATACCAAGACTCGATCGGTTTGTTTTTGTTTGTTTTTAGTTTTTGAGTTCCACTGTCCTTTCGGACAGCTCAGGCACCCCTCGCTCTTTTTAGAGCCCTTCAATGGGGTAGCACTGTCTACAAAACAACCCTCCCCTTGAAAAAAAACCGAAAAAAAAACTGAAAAAAACAGGCAGAGGTTTTTTCGGAAAAATATCCATCCCTGACTAACATCCTTGCTTTCCTTGGTTTTTGGAATCTGTCTCGGGCCCGGAATCAGTCCTTTCGTAATCGGTCTACCAGCTCGGTTGTTTGCAGTGTGAACTACGTCCACGAACACGACGATAAAGGGTTGAAATAGCTGGCCGCACACCCGTAATTCAATAAACTTCATCTTGCAGCGATCGCGGTTATGATTTTGATAGCTTTCGACTGCATGAAGCACATTCAGACTCGACCAGTCCTATATAGGTAAAAAGTTACGACCATGTTTTGAGGCTATACAGATTTGAAAATGCTGACATGCATAACATGATTTTTTACATCTGCTGATTTTGGTTGTTCTTGTGCATGTTTTCCTAATTTCCAAATTGTTCGAAAACATTTTCCATTTTTCAGATTTGCCATTTTCCAACTTTCCAACAACATCTTTGTTTGGCGAGCGCGATTTTGTGCCTGCCCGAAGAAAAACACCAGAAAGCGGTCTCTGATGAGACCGATGGTGCTACGGTGCTTTTTACCTTTTGCCAACTTTAGTAGTCGCCCACTGTTAATGTCTTCTAATTAAACTAAAACAGAAAATTTTAGCCAAATCGGAGTGAGAGTGAAGGCTTGTCTGAATTGGATGGCAAGGACAAACAAGGAGCAGAAGTGGATTCTGAGTTAAACCTGCTCTCAAAAAGTCAATGTGGAGACACAGACAGAGTGGTGTTGGTTGTCTGATTTACTCTACAATATACATATGAATGGATCAGAGGTAAACAAGTTTAGGATCAGGTGTAGCTAGGGGGGGAAAAATCAGGAACCGATCCCAAACAAAAATTAATGTGTTTAATGATCATAATTAATTATAAATTAACGATTTCTATCGATAAATATCGATTATCGAAAAATTTTTTGGCAAAATTCCAAAATTTCATAATCGTCCAAAATGGTCAAGTCATATATCATTTGAAAACCCTTCGCCTGGCGAGTCTAATGATCACTAAATCAGCATAGGAAACGCCCCGGGGGGCCTGTTTTGCCAAATATAAAAGTACCCCTAGAGACGCATCAGTATAGGCACGCTCCAGAGGCCTGTTTTCCCAATATAAAAATACCCCTAGAGGCACGCATCAGTATAGGCACGCTCCGGAGGGCCTGTTTTGCAAATATAAAAATACCCCTACAGGGACGCATTAGTATAGGGACGCTCCGGAGGGCCTGTTTTAAAAACATAAAAATGCCCCTAGGGGGGCATCAGTATAGGGCACGCTCCGGAGGGCCTGTTTTAAAAACATAAAAATACCCCTAGGGGGACGCATCAGTATAGGCACGCTCCGGAGGGCCTGTTTTCCAAATATAAATATACCCCTAGAGACGCATTAGTATAGGGACGCTCCGGAGGGCCTGTTTTAAAAACATAAAAATACCCCTAGGGGGGCCTCAGTATAGGCACGCTCCGGAGGGCCTGTTTTCCCAATATAAAAATACCCCTAGAGGCACGCATCAGTATAGGCACGCTCCGGAGGGCCTATTTTCCAAATATAAAAATACCCCTAGGGGTGCGCATCAGTATAGGGCACGGTCCGGAGTCGTACAGTCATATGAATGTTAATTAATTAGTATCTAATCCATTTCTGACCTTCCCTGATTTTTCTCCCCCCAGCTACACCTAACCCCAAGTGTACAAGATTACATCCCTGCGCTAGACGCTAGCTAAGCCACTCTGGTTGGTTGTTGCTGGAGCCGCTACGAATACTTATTTTTTGGGGTACCGGTTGGTTAGCCCTAAACTTTCTCTGGGTGGTTGGTCAGGTCAGGAGGAACAACCGGATCCTAGGTAGGTATCATGTTAGCCAGACATGGGCTAGCATTTCGGCTGAGGGGGGGTAGAATTTTCAATTCCTGAGGGGAGTAGGAGCGCCTGAGGGGGGCTGAGGGGGTGGTAAGCCAAAAAGTCCGATTTTTGGCTAAAATCAAGGTTTTTTGGCTTATTTTTCATTAAAGTAAGCTAAGATATGCTATTCTGAGTTCATTTACACCTAGGGATGGGACCGGTATAAAAATACCGTATACCGTACAGTATTTTCGATACCGTATAATACCGCATACCGTATAGTATGCTGCAAACGCTTTAAAACACCCCGTTACGCTAGCATATCGCCAAGTTCTGGTCAAAAACATAAATTATTTTTTGTGGTCGGCCTTTCCTGTGAAAAACACGGCTATTTTTGATTGTGATCCGCTTTGTAAGTAGTACTGTCTGTTTATTTAAAGATTTGAAGCTGAGCCGACAATATATTGATTTTATTTTTAATTATGCCTATTGTAAATATTAATTGTATTTTGGTTGGACAGATTTGCTTCACTTAAAATCATACATGGGCCGGGGGGTAAGGGGGGTATACCCCTCCCCCTCGGTCGGCCATACCCCCCTCGGCCGGCCATACCCCCCTTCCCCACCCACCCCCCTCCCGGAGGGAGGAAATTTTCGCTTATTTAAGGCAAAATAGGCGTTTTTTGGCCTTTTTCCGCCCCCCCCCCCCCCCCCGAGGTCTCAGCCCCCCTCTACCCCCCTCCGGATTTTTCCGGCCCATGTATGCTTAAAATTAGTGAAATTCTAACCAAAGATATGTTGATTTTATTCAAAAGCAAAATTGCAGGTTTCTCAACATTTGACAAGTACTTGTGTATCACATTTTCCATTTCTAGGAAGTTAAAAAACTGCCATAAAGGTAGATTTTTGTGTTTTTCTAACCGATGACATTGTTTACAAAACCAAAAAACGGTACTGGCACCTTTAAAAGGGCGAAAATGACATGAATTTACTGAAAAAATCTGGCTGATTCAGTTTTAACAACTATACGGTATTATACGGTATAAAAAATACCGTATAATACCGTATAGCCAAAAAACCGTATAATACCGTATGATACCGTATAATACCGTATACCGGTCCCATCCCTATTTACACCTAATCCAGGCATATTTTTGTCATAATTTTCTATATAAAATTCTTCCAAAAAATTCCTGAGGGGGGGTAGCGACCGGCTGAGGGGGGGTTTGGTTAGAGCCTGAAGGGGGGGGGGGCAACCCCCCACACCCCCCTTTGCCCATGTCTGATGTTAGCCCCTACATTGGCCGGGGGTTTGCCCGGCCGACCATACCCGACTCCCACCTCCCGAAGGAACAAAGTTTTCTCATTTTAAGGTAGAACAGGAGTTTTTTGGACTTTTTTATCCCCGAGACCAGAGACAACCCCCAGACTCTCCTCCGGATTTTTGCGGCCCGTGTCTACTGTTAGCATTTTCGTGCGTGAAATTAAATTTCAAAAAATTTGCTGGAAAATTCCGTCCCAGAAAAATCGGAATATCGGTGGCAAAAGTTAGGGGATAAATGGGGTAGAGCTGTAGCAAAAATTTTTGGAGACCAAAAAAGCTTTTTTATGAAAATCTTTTCAAAATTTTTCCGCGCATCAACTTTAGCTTGTAGGAGATGCAAGGAGGCATCAGAAGCAACTTTAAACACAAAAGCTTTTGATTGTTGTCGATACTTTGGTTCACACATACAGTATAGATAAAAAAAATGTCCCATCGCTTTTTCGGCCTTCACTCAAACGTTTCGTTCTCAGTCACTTCTTTACCGATTTGGCTCAAATTTTCAGCAAAAATTAACAACATGGTTGGCTAAATATTCTGCAAGTTTGGTGCCAAAATTCCGACTCATACTGGTTTTATGACCCGAAAACTAGGAATTAGGGTGGTCCACGCAAATTTATTTTTTTTCGGTAATACAAGGAGTACAGTCCTGAAACTTGCAGGAATGATTGGTGTTGCTATTGGGCATAACATACTAAGCGGGCAGCCCTGTAGCTCAAAGGGCACTAAAATGGGGGAATTTCAAAAACATGAGTGAAAATCCCATAGTTAAGAAATCTGCACCTTCTAGAATCAAAGCACTGAATCTGTTGTTAATCAACATAGATTGTAGCAGGAAGTTCGACAAATAAATGAACCTGATATTTAAGCTCTGTTCCACACCATAGTAACCATCCCTGCAGCGTTTTTTGAAAATTGAAAATCTTTAGAATCGTCATTTTGCCGGTTTTACGAAGAAAAGTCATATTTCGTCATGTTTTTGAAATTCCCCCATTTTAGTGCCCTTTGAGCTACAGGGCTGTCCGCTTAGTATGTTATGCCCAATAGCAACACCAATCATTTCTGCAAGTTTCAGGACTGTACTCCTTGCATTACCGAAAAAAATTCAATTTGCGTGGACCACCCTCATTCCTAGTTTTCGGGTCATAAAACCAGTATGAGTCGGAATTTTGGCACCACACTTGCAGAATATTTAGGCAACCATGCTGTTAATTTTTGCTGAAAATTTGAGCCAAATCGGTAAAGAAGTGACTGAGAACGAAACGTTTGAGTGAAGGCCGAAAAAGCGATGGGACATTTTTTTTATCTATACTGTATGTTACAGCCTGGGTGGGAGTCGATATTCACCTGCAGCACTTCTCGCAGAATTGCCGCTGCGCTTCAGAGCCTGTTTTTAGGAATAGGATACGCATGAAATTGATAGAACTGCACTGCTAGTGTATATCTGAGGTAAAAAACAGCGATTTCCACAAAAATTTCCTCACTTCGAATAATGTAAAAATTTTTCAAATTGAGCTTTCAAAAACCTAACAACACCATATACGACCTGGCTTGAGGTTGCCTTTACCGATGATTGCAAAGGCCCGTCTTATATGTACTGTATGAAGCGAAAGACAGTTGGAGATTTTTTGTATTTGGTAAATTTGGCTTCCCAGCCTGATGGTCTACAGGTTTGGGATGTAACCGGGAATAAACTACATTATCTGCTTCTTCAGACGTCGTCTTGTGAGCTTGGATCACTGAATGCCGCGCTGTCGTGTGCGCAAGTTCTCAATCAGAGCGACCAATGCGAAGGGGGCGGCTTCGCGCCTTACACTGCTTTCGTGTTTTGCGCCGGTGGGTGGTGGCCGGCCGCCTTGGCGCTCTGTCTCTTCTGGTTGGGGCAACTTTTCCTCGCACTCAGCGTGGCCGCCGACTCTTTCTTCTGTCCGGCTCTGGCCGTGATTGTCGACCATCTGAAGATCAGTCAGAATATCGCTGTACTATTCTTTTGTTTAATCCAGCACTGCAGTTGCGTACTGATTTCAGGGAGTCACTTTTCTGGCCTTTGGCAATGGCGCTCCTGACATTTTCTCTTCACTGGCATCGGTGGTTAGCACGCAGACGCCTAAGCCGGGTCTAGCTTTTGGCGCGCTGTTGGGTATGCTCTGTCTGCACTCTGCACTGGCTCTCATAGTCTGACTTCAGGTGCCGGTGTCTTTCTGACCACTGTCATCCCAGCACTGATCACCTTTATTCAACCGTTCGATACAATGCGAAGACCGCTAATACGTGATATTCTGTTCTACTTGGGCGCTGTGCTCTTCTCTCTAGTCATTTTCTGCGACAGCAAGATTTATCTGTCCGAAGCAGTTGGTTGTCATTTCATTTCCTATCATTTTTTCACTTTCGTAACTGTATTGCAGCTTTCTTGGGTCTGTACATTGCTTACGCTTTTGTCGTGATTATTGGACGGTATATCAGGAAACGCACGTTGCCTTCAGGTTACTGGTTCTCTTTTTAACAGCATGGTTGTCTTAAGTTCTGCTTTGTAGAAGCTGCAGAGGACACAGAGCATATTTTCCCAGAGGATGGACAGGAGGTAGCTGGGCGTCCACCAGTCTCTGGTCAGCAGCATTTGAACGACGGTCCTGCTTTGCCTCGTATTGATTCTATAAATGAAGAGGCTCTTTGGAGATACGACGTCTTTCCTGCTGGTTTGTTGCGCTTTCTATGCAGTCACTGTCTGCCTTTGAGGCATGCATATAACAGGTCATCCCCCGAATCGGATGGACTTACTTGTGGTCTGGCTCTCGCCGGTGGGCTCTGAGCCCAAATTTGGAATAGAGTACTAATATCGATCGAAATTGGCAATTTTTGCTTAAAAAATGCGGAAAAGGTTTGACAGATAATTTGAGCAATTTTAGCGTCTGAAATGTGGCCGAAGTCTAAGCGGTTAGACCGACTTTCAGTTAGCCGGTTGCACAGAAAGCTGCGGCCGCCGCCGTTAGACCACTCATCGGGTGTCTAACTGATTCAGACCAACCTGAATAAGCAGCTATGACTAGAGCACGAACAATACCTGAAAAACCCAATACCCCAATACCAGACATGGGCTAGCATTTCGGCTGATGGGGGGTAGAATTTTCAATTCCTGAGGGGAGGCTGAGGGGGGTAGTAGCAGCGCCTGAGGGGGGGCTGAGGGGGTGGTAAGCCAAAAAGTCCAATTTTTGGCTAAAATCAAGGCTTTTTGGCTTATATTTCGTTAAAATAAGTTAAAATATGCTATTCTGAGCTCAGTTACACCTAATCCAGGTATATTTTCATCATCGTTATTTTCTATACAAAATTCTTCCCAAAAATTCCTGAGGGGGGTAGGTCAGAGCCTGAGGGGGAAAGGCAACCCCCCTCAGCCCCCCCCTTTTGCCCATGTCTGCCCAATACCCAATCCCAACACCTGAGACCCCGAATATCCCAATACCCAATACTTGCGTAGCTGAGCCAAAAATTGCGTTTCAGTGAACAAGTACATTCCAGTGGTGTACACAAAATTTCTTTCACAGGGATTAAAATTTCGAAGAGGCCTGGTTGGGCCATTGTCCAACTAGGACGATTAATTTTGAAAAATTAGCCTTTAAGCAAGCATTTAGAAGCCGTTCTGGAGGGTAAAATAAGCAGAAATTCACAGTTTTAGTCCATACATAATCTACTGTCAGGGTTCGTGCGGAACCTGGAAAGTCAGGGAGTCATGGAAAAGTCAGGGAATTTAAAAAAAGTCAGGGAATCAGGGAAAAGTCAGGGAATTTGGTGTCTGGTCAGGGAAAAATTTGATACCATTAGAAACATTTCATCGCCAAATGGTGCTGTCAGACTTTACACAACACTCCTTTGAAGATGGTCTTCAGACTTTATACTACTACTTAAACCGGAAATTTACCATTGCAAATGCATTTTTCAAAGCGTATTTTTCAAAATTTTCTCACATTCGTTGCAGTTTTCTCACCCTTGTTAGTCAGGGAATTTTGATTTTGGTCATGGAAAAGTCAGGGAAAGGTCAGGGAATTTTGCTATCCAAAAGCCGCACGAACCCTGACTGTATTACAGTGTTTCTTATTTTCGGTGGTTTTTTCTTCGTACTCCACCGGAAAGGGGTGTACCAGACCCGCACCCCCTGGGCAGACATGGGCTAGCATTTCGGCTGAGGGGGGGTAGAATTTTCAATTCCTGAGGGGGGGTAGGAGCGGTTGAGGGGGGGCTGAGGGGGTGGTGGGCCAAAAGGTCCGATTTTTGGGTAAAATCAAGGTTTTTTGGCTTATTTTTGGTTAAAATAAGCTATTCTGAGCTCATTTACACCTAATCCAGGCATATTTTTATCATAATTTTCTATACAAAATTCTTCCAAAAAATTCCTGAGGGGGGTAGCGGCCGGCTGAGGGGGGTAGGTCAGAGCCTGGGGGGCCAACCCCCCTCAGCCCCCCCTTTGCCCATGTCTGCCCCTGGGTACAGTACTAATACATTGTACATTCTGTATCACTAAAAATGACAAATTTCAATTGAATCACAAACGTTTATCTTAGATAAGAACAGAGAAATTGCACTAATGCACTAGTGTACTACTTAGAAAAGTGGACAGTATAAGACATTCTTAACCTTTAGTTTATTAACGCAAAAACGGCTTTCTATACCAATCATCGGTCAATCTTTTCGATTTTTTCAGGTCAGTTTTTTCAGTTCAACAGCGAGTTTTTTCGATTTTTTATAGGTCCTGATTAGTATTGGGTATTGGGGTATAAAAAACCCAATACCAATACCTGGAAAACACCTCAATGCACCCAATACCAGTTCGCACTCTAGCTATGACTGAGTATTTCCCAATTTGCTGTCTGCATGAAACACTAATTCAGTCAGTGTTGCCAGGTGCAGTATAATAATACCATACATGTAACAGGGTGGTCTGCCCCCCACCCGACTTAGGCCAGACCCCCCCCGGAAGGGCCCCCGATTTCCTTTTTGGCGATTTTTAGCCCAAAAATTGCGTTTTTTTCGATTTTTGAGCGTTTTTTACTCCCTACCCCCTCCCAAAATTTTGGCTCAGACCCCCCCGGCCGGCGCCAGACCCTCCCAACCCCCCATCGGCGGATGACCTGTTACATGTATGAATAATACTATCTGTAGTATAATTGACCTTCGAAAAGTATCGAAAAATCGGCTGTAGTATTGAAAGGAAAGTGGAGTCTTTTACTTGTTAGTCTTTGTATAACTATGTAGTATAAATGTAGTATAATTTTAGATTTTGTAGTATAAAATGTAGTATAATTCATCATTTCTATTTCAGATGTCATCTTTTCCCAATTTTTGAGAAAACTCGTCAGTATTTTTTCTGTTTGAAAACAGGTTTTTCCCTCTTTCACCTAAAATTGACATAATTATTTATTCTCTATGAGAAAAATTAAAATAAATCAGTGATTGGTAATATGCGTTTTCGGTCAAACAATCAGTTTTTTCTAACCGTTTTCATTGATATTCAACAATATGACTTCAGTGGTCAACCAAAGAGGAAAAATACAGTTTGATGTCATAGTCTTATAGGAGAAGTAAAGTTTTTTCCCATCCATTGGCTAGACTGAGGGTTGGCTTAGTTTCGGCTTAGGTGTAGGCCTAAAGTTCTTAGGCTTTAGGAACCGGAACAAATTATATGTACTGAAGGAAGTTTACCGGTTCAAGCAAACAAAACAATGATAATACAGACTAGACGGACGGGTTATATACACATTTCTTTCATCACGTGCTCTTGCTACAGTACCTATACATACAACACATGGGCGGAAAAATCTGCTTGAAAATCGTCTCGTAGATGCAGATTTCCGAAAAAAGGCCAAAAATCGCTGTTAAATCGCGGATTTTCCATAAAAATTGCCAACATTTCCGCCGGAGGGGATGGGGGGCTGGACGGCCTGTTGAGAGCTGTTGGCCGGATTGGGGTCGCTAAAGGCCCCTAGGCCCCCAGCCCATGTATTTTTAAAAGTCGAATCGAAACCATTTTCAGCTAAATTTGAATTTGCTTACCCCTGAGGGGAACGGGAAAAGTAAACCATATGCAAACTGGTAAAATGCGTAAAATTTCGATGGTTTAAAAAGTTATTGAAACTTTAGCTTGTGTAGAAACCCTTTGAGTTGAAATTAAAACAACGCTTCTGCCATTGCTGCCTGCATTACATAACAGATTTCTATGCTTTAAACCTTTGATCTGACAGTTTTACAGCGTAGTATGAAAATGTAGTATATTGTCGAAAATTGTAGTATAAAGTAGTATAATTTTGAGCTGATCTGATGGTAGTATCCTGGACTGGCTAGCACCTGGCAACACTGAATTCGGTGCAGCTTACCTCATATAACATTCTTTTGATCGTATATCTTTTTAAGGCGGCTATGAATTACCATTTTTCCTAAAAACTGTCTTCCATGTGCCAGTTCGTTAATGGTAAAAACATGCTGTACCAATTGGAAACTTTGTTTTATCTGCAGTACATGTACCTGTAGTCTAGATTTGAAGCCATCGGCTTGCTTTTGCTGGATTTCGTTTATAAATTTACGTTTAGACAGCTACCATTTTAGTCAGACCTTTCCAATTTGCCAGAAATGGCAAAGTCACCATTATCTGGGTCGAGCGGTGTTTCGCCCAGAGGGGGTCCAAAATTTAGAAATTCTCCAAAACGCCTGTATGTGTTTTTAGCACGGTTTTTGGGTAAGGAGGCTAAAAATCGCTTTTTAGGCTGCCAAATAACAGCAAAGAATGATAAAAAGGACATCCAAAAACAATGACTTTTCATAAATATCGACAGTGGAAAGGAAATGCCAAATTCGGCTTACAAACGCTTTTTAAGCGTATTTTGAGCTAAAATTAGTGATTTCTGAGCCAGTTTGTTAGTACTGGAACCGTACCATACATGTAACAGGTCATGCGCCAGGGGGTTGGGGTGTCTGGCGCCGGCCGGGGGTCTGAGCCCAAATTCTAGGGAGGGTGTTGAACACTAAACTAAACACTCAAAAATTAGTAGTTGTTTCTAGTGGATGACCGCTGCGAGCAGTCAGACGACCGATGCTACGAGGATGCTGCTGCTGATGGTGTGTTTGCGTATGTTCATATCTTGTACGCTTGAAGACATTTTCCTTTTCCAGTCGAGTATCTGACTGCTAACGGACGCTTGTCTTCTTTCTTCGGGCACTTTTGGAAGGCTGTGCGACCGTTTTCGAGTCAAGACTGGGGACAGAGCAAATTTGTGGCCAAGACGTTTTTGGTGGTTAAAGTAAGGTTGAATGGGTGATTTCTGTGGTAAGCTGCTACTTTGTAACGGTTTTTAGGCGCCTTTGGTTGTCATTTTCAATCTTACTATACCGCTTGTCGATCCTGAACGTCCGGAGCACAACTGGTCAAAGCCGTTGGCACTGGCTCAGTGTATATTCTGTCCACTCATTGCATTGCTTTCTGTAAAATGTACGTACATCTGTTTAATCTAACAACTAGCCTAGCGCTATCGCTGTCCAGAACACTGAACTCAATCAAGTTGTTTCAGGGCTCTTTGTTTTCCGAAAAAAAACTCAAGCCGGGTTTTTTCGTTTTTTTTAGTTTTTTTTTCCAAAAATTATTTTCCTGATGACAGAAAAAGATTTTAACGACCACTTTTTATTGCAGAATTCAACGAAATAGCGTGAGTTTTATTACGAAATGCACTAGTTTCATGTTTTAGAGTAGTAATCTGATTTTAAAACTACAAAAAAACTTTGAAAGTTGCCTGAAAATGGTACCGGTGGTTTGCCAAAAACAGCTAAGTTATTTCAGGAAAATGCTTGTAAGGCTTCCATTAAAGTAAATTCAAAGCATTTGAAGCGAATTTAACCAGTTATTTCCTTTAAAGATTCTTAACCAGTTATTTCCTTTAAAGGTTCCTTCCTTTTCCTTTTGTATTTCCTTTAAAGACTTGCTTGAGTTTTTTCCGCATTTAAGTTTTTTCCAAGCCCCTAGGAAAAAACCGGTTTTTTTTCGAAAAAAACGAGGAAAAAACGATCCAACAGCCCTGGTTGTAATGTGACCATTAAGGTTTTCCTCAAACTATAGCAAAGGAACATCCCAAAGAAACCTTTTGATTGTGGTGTGGTGCAGAGAGCTCAATTGACATGTTTCAGTGTTGTCTGCTCGTATTGCTGCTGCCTTTCCAGTCTGGGTGCTGGTTGTGCTGGTCAGCATGATAGTCTGTAGTGTTATATGGTGTTTGACAGAGTCACGGAGGCGTCCCCGATTTCATGTGGTCTGTGCTTTTGCTTTATGACTGTGGCCAATAGCTTTCTTTGCCCCCACACACTAGTCTTCAGCAGCCATACATGTAACAGCTCCGGGCCGACCTGGGGGGAGGGGGGTAGGGGGGGTTTTCCTCAGGTGGGGGGTCGAGGGGGGGTTTCGCCCAGGTGGGGGGTCCCAAATTTCAAAAAGCTCCAAAACGCCTAGAAATGCGTTTTTAGCACGTTTTTTTCAGTAAGGACGCGAAAAATCGCTATTTTAAGCTGCTAAATAGCGTTTTAAAGCTAAAAACAAGCAAAAAATGACAAAAAGAGCTTCCAAAAACACCGATTTTTCTTAAATATCAGCAGTGGAAACGCCAAATTCGGTTTCCAAAGGCTTTTCAAGTGAATTTTAGGCTAAAAATTAGTGATTTCTGACCCAGTTTGTTAATACTGGAGCCACTACCACCACTTGTATTTTTTGGTCGGGGGGAGGGGTCCCTTAACCGTCTCGGGGGGGGGGGTGAGGGGGGGGGTTGGCCTTTCCAGCAGGGGGGGGGGTAACCCCCCCCAAACCCCCCCCCTAGTACATGTATGTCAGCAGCTGTTTGGACTGTTCAGCCATTCAGGCCCGTTCACACTACGAAATCAGAACAGTAAAAACCAGTGTGTCGCAAAGCTTTGTATCAGAATCTTTTGGTCGCGTTAATCTTTGGAAACAACGGTTTATGGTCATATTAAATCGACGGAAGACCAAGAACACTTCTAATAAATAATAAACCCGCAATTGCTTCAGTTCTTTTGAAGTCAGAACCACCTAAACGGACGAATGTGCTAGATTCAATTCCTTTATTGCACTGCGTAAGTACATGGCGTCAAGCATAGATCCCGGGCCATAGGTTGCTTCTGCACCCCTCTCGCAAAACCGACCCAGGTACAGGTGGTGTCAGGGCCACCTGCTACGCCTTACCGCATGTCACAAGTGCAACTAGGCATACGAGTAGTTCGGAGTATACAGCTCTACTCGGCTTTAATCAGTTTGGCTCTCTAGACATGCATATGCAAATCTAACAGAGAAGGGAAGTGGTGTTGTTGCAGGCAGTGGCGTATGTTGGCTTTGTAATGGCGGTGGTGTGGATCTACAGTTTGGCTCGAGAAGTTGTTGCTATTGTGACGATGATAGGCGCGGCCACTGGTCTGTCCAACGATATTCTGGGCCTCACTTTACTGGCTTGGAGCAACAGTTTGGGAGATCTGATAGCTGATCTGTCTGTAGCCCGGCAGGGATTCCCTCGAATGGCTATATCTGCCTGTTTTGGCGGACCCTTATTTAGTTAGTTCTTTCTTTCTTTCTATAGTCTGTTTGTTTTTCTGGAGGTTGCAGTAGACATGCTCACTCATCCACTCCTACAGCACCAAATATAGCTGGATTTTCGGGTGGGCCCAGCCCTAGTCTAATGCGACGTAGAGGTTTATCACTATCCCCAGGGGATTTCAGCTGCTACCTTTCGGCCTGTAAAAATTATCTAAAAACGGACCTTTCTCACTGGTGAACAGATAAAATAGAGACTAAAGTCTTGAGCTACCAAATCGGAGGTTATAATTTGGAGTTGGACCTCTAATTTTTGACGATTTGTACAGCAACGTTCTTATTTTTAGATCTTCTTGTTGGTATAGGTATTTCCTACACCATCGCGACTCTTCACCACGGAACTTTCCTTCAAGTACTGCCAAACTTGCGTACGTTGTGTGCTGCTACAAAAGAGTGTTAAGGTTGCATTTACGGGTGTTCCCAAAGTACTGATTCTGTTTCTGGGATGGAGCTTGCTGTCCAGTCTCATTCTGCTGCCGATATCCCGATTTCACGTTTCGCGTGCCTATGGTGGCTATTTGCTGCTGGTCTACGTCACTTTCCTGGTCTTCGTCATTTTGACAGAACAGGGCTTCATTCGTATGCCCGATTTACCGGTTAACCTGGCTGTGTAACGCATTAACAACGTTATTTCCAAATCTTCTCCTGTGATCTTCTTTTGCCATTCTTTATCCACTCGTGTCGCCGCGTAATCTAAGAAATGGTCTAAGCTCACGGGTTTATTAGGCATTCATGTAACGGGGGATCTGCCCCCCTCCACCCACCCCCGGATGGGACCCCCGAGACGATTTTTCCGCAAGTAATTTTTTAAGTAAATTTTTGCAATTTCAGACACAAAAATTGTCAAAATCGCCTATAAAACAGCACTTTTTAGTTGTATTTCCGGCCAAATTTACGATTTTTAGCCGAAAAATTGCGATTTTTTAGCCTTTTTTGGTGCTCAATCCCCTCTCAAAATTTGGGCTCAGCCCACCGGCCGGCGCCGGAACCCCGACCCCCCTTCGCCGGATGACCTGTTACATGTATGTTATTTTGCATGTGAATAATGCCGAGTAATGTGCTGCAAACTTTAGTACCTGACTACGTGATATTTCACCACTTGTTAAAGTAATTTTACAGTGTGGCACTTAACCCCGTTTATGGTATTGGCGTCATATGGTGCCGGTACCATTAAGTGCCTGAGTGTTTTACATTTTTGTATTATACCGCCTAAATTTAGCATTCTCAGTACTTGTACACGTTTATGCCAAGCGTACGCATAAGATATTTTTAACGGACGCCCCACTGTTGCTCGAAGACGTTACATATTTTTGCACAAGTAAGAGCTGCAGACAAAGGATAACTGCTAATTTTGATCTCTTCTTCTGTATAGTCAACGTTCACCTGAAAAGCGTGAAAGCTACGTTTAAGCGACCAATCGGCTGCAACCTACTTTGCCTCGTGCCATTGCGCCGACTACAACCACAACCGGATCGTCTGGAGGCACTATCTGTTCCAAGTCAGGAAAGCTGACGGCACTGAACGACGTGCCGATCTTTCGACAGCCCACCGGCAGATGCGCCGCAACCGGATTTTTTATCACTTTCAGCAGCTTCTGCGGACCGTCGGCAGCTCGGATTTGAAGCTTGTGCAGCAGTTGCACTAAACACGTACCACAATCACCAAGAATCGCTTGTTCAAAACACCAGTGTAGGTAGATGGCTCAATGATGACTGATTTATATTCTATTTTAAGTATTACAAGAAATTTGTGTCAAGAACCCCTTCTACAACAGTTCCCGAGCTATATAGAAAGGCGCGGATTTTTTTTTCGATAGACAATGAAAAACTGTATGGGTGTTTAATTTTTTATGTTTACATGTCTAATAACACCGATGAAGGAGACATATTGACAAAGCAGCGGCAATCGCTTTCCAAACTGCAAAAGATGCTTTGATTACTTGATTACAAAGAACTGTGCGTTGGTGATGAATCACTGGAACAATCAAGGAATTGTGTCAGTTACAGTTCTGCAACCGTTCTTTGGCTACTTTTTTGCAATGACAATTTCTCTGCTTTCTTGGGACATCTTCTGTGGACGGCCAGCTGGACTTGAGTTTTAAACAGAAAAACCAAATTAACACTTAGAAAAAAACTTCTAAAAGTTGGGCCAATTTCTATGCGAGACGGCCGGATCTCTAAGAGCCTTTCAGAATATGCATTAATTTAGATTTGTCATACCCATTAATCCGGCAAATCTGTCATAGGTGCGTGGAATCCTTGTTTGGGGATTTATCTCTATCAAGACATTCTTCTCGGTGTGCACGTACACCTGCAGCAGACCAGCTCGGTTCAACGGACTGTCCAATAACATAAGGAGACACTACAACAAATCCACGTGATACTGACACATCGAAACATCTGCTCAGCAGTTGCTTGGGCGTTACTCCTCCAGATGCAACAGTTCCCCCTTCACCACAACACCGATTCAGGACCCGGCCGAAAAATAGTAGTGACCACATCAACTAGTTTTTTAGCCTGGCTGCACTTTTTCTTAAACTACGACGTTCTGACAAAGTAACTTAAAACATAAAAGAGTGGCAGCACAAAATGCAGTTTTTAGAGTAAAACAGCCAACTCCGACTGCTGACAACCTACTTGGTGGGTGATGTCAGGTCTGTATTCCGAAGGATTCTTCTTGTGCTTTTTGAGGAAGACGGCATGCTTTTCACTGCATAACAATTGAAATTCTTTGCCAATCTGCAAACAAAAGTTCAGTATACAGATACAGAACATACCCGTGGTTTCAAGCGTACGCTTCATTGGGTCACAGACATGGGCAAAGGGGGGGGCTGAGGGGGTTGGCTCTGACCTACCCCCCTCAGCCGGCCGCTACCCCCCTCAGAAATTTTTTGGAAGAATTTTGTATAGAAAATTATGATAAAAATATGTCTGGATTAGGTGTAAATGAGCTCAGAATAGCTTATTTTAATGAAAAATAAGCCAAAAAACCTTGATTTTAGCCAAAAATCGGACTTTAGGGGTGGGGCAGTAGCCGGTCAAACGGCCGTGTCCGCCCCAGGATTCAGAATGATTTGTTTGTGTTTGGACGAATAAACTAACTAACTAACTTTTTGGCTTACCACCCCCTCAGGAATTGAAAATTCTACCCCCCTCAGCCGAAATGCTAGCCCATGTCTGTTGGGTCATAGACCTAATTTTGGTCGGTCTCTACGAAATGGCGGAAAAACCTGACCCCTTATTCATATTAAATAATCTGTATGCCTACATGGTCCGGAAAAATGGGTTGGGGTGGGGTAATCACAATCCGAAAATTTGAGGGTGGGCTGCCGGTTTGGTTTGTTTGTTTGTAAACATTTATTCAAACAGTAGTGTTTGAACCAGGGAGTCAAAACTGTATAAAACAGGAGATGTTGCTCCCTTTGACTAGAATACACACATCTTCGTATCTGTGGATGGACAACAAATTACACGTTTCTAATGTCAAGCAAGGCAACGTAGTCACTAAAACTCTCAGACCGAACAAAGCACAAAAACAGCTCGAGAGGCACTTCAATGTTCTCACTTCCTAGTCCATTCCAAACAGAAGCTGCATTTACAACAAAACTTTTTGAACTTCTCACATGTCTATAGGTTGGAATAACAATTGAATGAGACTGACTGTTTCGCAAACTTCTTGTCGCACAACGCACAGAAAGATGACCGGCGGGCAAAAATCTCAAAGAATGAACATATTTGTACAACAGCACACAACGTTTTTCAGCGACTATACGAGAGATGGACTTCCATTTGAGGATTTTTAACATTTCGGCATATGGCAGGTCAAAACGATTAAGCAGTAATTTAGCAGCGTATGATTGCACGCGTTCTAATCGCAATTGGTCGGCAACATTAGCAGGGTAGGTGGCGCAACATGCGTACAGTATGGAGGGGCGCACAACTTGCATGTACACGGCACGAATAACTGACGGAAATTTGGCTTTCGCCATCCTTCGGAGCGATCCTAACACAGATTTTGCTTCCGACACCTTAGTGCTGGTATGGTGGGCGAAAGAAAGCCTGGTGTCTAGGGTCACTCCCAGATACTTAACAGACTGCTCACACGCAATTGGTACATTATCCACTGTAAGTGGTGGCGACAGCATTAACTCATTTCTGTGCGCATTAGGTGAGACAGAAAACACAATAGATTTGGTCTTTTGCACATTAAGTGCTAGACCCAGATCTTGAAAACTACGTGCAATCACCTGGATATCGTTGCGAATGGAATTCTCGGATGATGGCTTGCAGACCGGGCAGATATAGGCTAAATCGTCAGCGTAGCCAATCAGTCTCGCATCCTGTGACAACCTGGTGTTGAACACAGAATTCATGTAGGCAATGAAAAGCACTGGTGACAGGATCCCACCCTGCGGCGTTCCGCTGATGATGCACCGAGTGCTAGACAACTGTCCGTCCACTCTGACTCGCTGCTGCCGACAGAACAGAAACGACTTTAGTACAGCCAGCAAAAAGTCAGGTACAGAGTACTGAGTTTGGAGGCAAGTCAGAAGGCGGCCCAACGGTACTGTATCAAACGCTGCGGTGATGTCAAAAAAGACACCGCAGACGCGAGTAGCTCCACCCCTGCAGCGTTCAAAACCGTCACAGATCAGTTTTTCCAAATAAATGAGGGCATCTTCAGTTGATCGGCCTTGCCGAAAGCCGAACTGCGCATCTGACAGATCCAGGTATGGTAGCAGAAGGGAGAGGAAATGTTTCTCGGCAATTTTGGAGAACAGAGGCAGTAGACTTATGGGCAGGAAGTCTGCTGGGCCAGATGGATTTGTGGTCTTAGGTATCGGGACCACAACAGAAGACTTCCAACAGTTTGGAAATTCTCCCTCAGCGATGCAGCGATTGATTAGCATAGTCAGTGGGTGGGCCAGCTCGGCTGCTGCTTCTTTAGCCAAGCGGGGAGCTATGCCATCAACACCTGGGGCTTTGGTGACGTCTAGATTGGCGAGCTGATTGTAGACAAAAACAGTTTCACAAAGCCATTCCGGCTCCAGTTCAGTTGTGGGTTTCAGTACAGGCGGAGGCCCATCTTGCCTGTTCCATTTGGTGTCAAAAAAGTCTGCGAGACAGTTAGCTTTAGCTACAGGTTCCGTCAGGAACTGACCATTAGCTGGACACAGAGTAGGTATTGTGGGACGAGGACCCTTTGTAATCTCACGTATGCCCCTCCAAAAAGACTTCGGGTCACGGCTATGATTGAAAAGGTTAGAGTAGTAGACATTTTTCGCTGTTTTCACCGCTTTGTCTGTGCGCTTTTTCAGCCTTCTAGCTCGCCTTTGCAGTACAGCGTCAGCCCGATCGCGATGAGCGACCCGTGATGCCGCGTCTTTTCGTCTGATTAGTTGCAACAAAGGCTTCCGAAACCACGGTTTTGAGGGGTCGATTTTGATCACTTTCTGCGGCACAAACTGCCGGGCAGCACCTATGACAGCACCCTGTAGTGCAGCTGCCGGTTTGGTGGGTAAAGCGGTTTGGTGGGTAAAGCGTGCCCTATACCGATGCTTCCCCCTAGGGATACTTCGATATTTGGAAAACAGGCCCTCCGGATCGTGCCCTATACTGATGCGTCCCCCCAGGGGGACTTTTATATTGGAAAATAGTCGCTCCAGGGCGTACCCTATACCGATGTGTGGTGTGAGGTACTTCTATATTTGGAAAACAGGCCCTCCAGAGTAGGTATGCAAATGGTATCCGGTATTACTTCGTATTATTCGGAATTATTTGGTATTTTTTTAGATATGGTATTATTTGGTATCTGGTATTTTTGAATACCAAATAATACCGGATAATACCAAATAGTTCAAATAACAGATCTACTTGGACTTTTAGCTAATAATTCAGCTTATTTTGCGATCGTGGATTGTTTTGCAACATTTGAGCTCATTTCCCTCTTTCTTTTCTTGCTTAAAACAGTAACAAAAGGATTCGAACTGTTTAGATAGCTGTGGTCTAATGGGGGTTTCGGCGAGCATTTTTTTCGTGTCCAAAAGTGGGTTTTGGCGACCTTTTTTGGGGTTTTGAGTAGAGTGCGAACAATACCTAGAAAACCCAATACCAATACCTGAGACCCCCAATACCCAATACTTGCGTAGCTGGGCCAAAAATTGCATTTCACTGGACAAGTACATTCCAGTTGTGTACAAAAGATTTTTGGCACTGCAATTAAAATTTTTAAGAGGCCTGGTTGGGCCGTTGCCGAAGCACGGCGAGAAAATTTTGAAAAATTAGCCTTTCAGAAAGCATTTAGAAGCCATTTTGGGCGTAAAATTAGCAGAAATTATCAGTTTTGTTACTTAATATATCGTAATTCAGTCGTGTTTCTTATTTTCGGCGAATTTTTTCCTAACTCTGCCGGAAATTGTGTGCACCACCACTATAGCCATGTGTACGGTACTGGTACATTATGGTGACATATTCCTTATTTTAGATAAGAACAGAAAAATTAATTACTGGTGTAGCGCTTAGAAAAGCGTACACTTTAGGAAATTCTACTAACGTTTAGTTGATTAGGCCGTCCATAAACGACGTCGTTCCAGAGGGGGGAGGTGGGTCGGCTGAAATGCGACGATAGACGACACACCAGGAGACGGAGGGGTTAGCAAAAAACGACGTCACTTTTTTCGGAATTTTAGGGAACTTTGATTGTATTATTTTCAATTTAATTATATTCTGTCAAATTTTTCTACATATAGAAAAGCTTCCCAGAATGGTTGTAGCGATCTATTCAATTGATTGTACAGTATGGTAACAAGAAAACATGACAGTACTGTATGTACTGCACTTTTATCGGGGCGGGGGGTAAACCGAAAACAACGTCGCCTTAGCGGGAGGGGGTCCCCAAGAAACGACGCAAGGCGATTTTGGGGGAAAAGGGGCCTCGAAAAATCGGGATTTTGGATGGATGGCTCCTTAACGCGAAAACAGCTTCCTAAACCGAATCATCGATCAACTTTTTCGATTTTTTCAGATCAATTTTTCAGGTCAACATCGATTTTTCTCTATTTATAGGTCCTAATTAGTATTGGGTATTGGGGCATAAAAAACCCAATACCAATACCTGGAAAACACCCCAATACACCCAATACCCAATACCAGTTCGCACTCTAGTTTTGAGGACTAAAAATCGAGTAAAACTCCTGTCAGAAGTGCAAAAATGCCCTCTAAAACCCTATTTATTGTTATAAAACGTGCAGAAAATCCTATTTTCTATTAAAAACGTGCAGAAAAACTGTTTTTGCTTTAAAACGTGCAAAAACGCTCTTCTTAGAAATTTTGAAACCCAAATTAGGGCTCTGAAACCCTGTTTAGGGTTTCTGAGACCCAAATTAGAGTTCTGACTTCTGAGACCCTATTTAGGGCTTCAGAAACCATAATTAGAGCTTCAGAGTCCCAGATTAGGGCTCCGGAACCCTAAGAGCTTCAAAAACCCAAATTAGGGCTCCGGAACCCTATTGAGAGCTTCAGAAACCCAAATTAGGGTTCCGGAACCCTATTTTGGGCTTCAGAAACCCCAATTATGGTTTCAAAAACCCAACTTAGGATTCTGTAAGCCTATTTCGAGTCTCCAGAAACGGAAATTAGGACTCCGGAACCCCCTATTTAGAGCTTCAGAAACCCTAATTAGAGTTTCAGAGTCCCAAATTAAGGTTCCGGAACCCTATTTAGGGCCTCTGAAACCATATTTACAGCTTGTGAAACCTGAATTTGGGTTCCGAAACTTTTTTTGGTCTCTGAAAACGAATTAGGGTTCCGGAACCCTATTTAAGGCCTCTAAAACCTTAACCAGGGCTTCTGGAACACTGTTTCCGGGTTTAGAAACCGAAAATAAGGTTTCAAAAAATTCCCCCTAGAATCCGGCTGGGGGGAATTTTACCTGAAAATTGGGCCTGAGGGGGAAATACCCCTTTCCCCCAACTGCATGCTTTTGTCTTAACTTCTTTACCTGGGCCGTGTACATCAAATAGATAAATAACTTTACACAACGCACATGTACACCAGACAAGCCAGCAATAACCCAACAGGGCCACATGCGAGGTAATCACTTGGGCCGAGACGAACTCGAACCACTACGTGTCACGCGCCGTGAGCATGATAGGCAAGCTGCTACCCAATACACCACGGACGCGGACAAATTCAAAGATGCTTCCTGTCTGACTGAAAAGCCCTTATTTGACTAGCCTGAGCTGACAGACATATAAACATGAGCTTCAGGACCTTATAGATATAGAGCTTGTTAAAATTCCTTTTCTGGTAGTGCAGGGGTTATCTAAACGTGGTAAAGCTTGCATTCGGTCAAGAAATCAGAGAGATAATCTTTTGGATTAGTTCAAATTGCTTATGACTTATGAAAACTATTTAATATTATTTCGGTTTTTTTGTATTATTTGGTTCAGAAAATAACACTCACTACTTGTTATTTGGCATTTTTCAAACCATTTGCATCCCTACTCCGGAGCGTGTCCTATACCGATGTGTCCCTACAGGGGTACTTTAATATTTAGAAAACAGGCCCTCCGGAACGTGGCGTATACTGATGCGTATCTAGGGGTACTTTAATATTTAGAAAACAGGCCCTCCGGAACGTGGCGTATACTGATGCGTATCTAGGGGTACTTTAATATTTAGAAAACAGGCCCTCCGGAACGTGGCGTATACTGATGCGTATCTAGGGGTACTTTAATATTTAGAAAACAGGCCCTCCGGAACGTGCCGTATACTGATGCGTATCTAGGGGTACTTTAATATTTAGAAAACAGGCCCTCCGGAACGTGGCGTATACTGATGCGTATCTAGGGGTACTTTAATATTTAGAAAACAGGCCCTCCGGAACGTGCCGTATACTGATGCGTATCTAGGGGTACTTTAATATTTAGAAAACAGGCCCTCCGGAACGTGCCGTATACTGATGCGTATCTAGGGGTACTTTAATATTTAGAAAACAGGCCCTCCGGAACGTGGCGTATACTGATGCGTATCTAGGGGTACTTTAATATTTAGAAAACAGGCCCTCCGGAACGTGCCGTATACTGATGCGCATCTAGGGGTACTTTAATATTTAGAAAACAGGCCCTCCGGAACGTGCCGTATACTGATGCGTATCTAGGGGTACTTTAATATTTAGAAAACAGGCCCTCCGGAACGTGGCGTATACTGATGCGTATCTAGGGGTACTTTAATATTTAGAAAACAGGCCCTCCGGAACGTGGCGTATACTGATGCGTATCTAGGGGTACTTTAATATTTAGAAAACAGGCCCTCCGGAACGTGGCGTATACTGATGCGTATCTAGGGGTACTTTAATATTTAGAAAACAGGCCCTCCGGAACGTGGCGTATACTGATGCGTATCTAGGGGTACTTTAATATTTAGAAAACAGGCCCTCTGGAACGTGCCGTATACTGATGCGTTCCCTTAGGGATCATCAGACTCCTCAGACGAAGCTGAAGGGCTTTGAAATTATAGATAACATGACCATATTTGGACGATTTTAAAATTTTGGATTTTTGCCAAAAATAATCGATAATCGATATTTATCGATGAAATTTTGTGAGCTAGATAGCACCGCCCAGCTAGCTACACCTGATAAGTGGCTTGGTGCGTTAGATAGCCCTTGCCCTGAGTTCAGCTACTTTCTCTGAAACGAAACGGGCATTTTAGACGTCAACATAGTAAGTAGAGAGTGAGGGTAAAGGTAAGTTTGGTAGCCCGAAAGTCTAATGCGGCCGGGCAGCGGCCAAAGGGGCGGGCCGGTTGCGCTGGTCACTGGCCGATGGATCGACTGCCCTGCCGGCACACGGCCGCTGTTTAATTATTTATAGATTGCTTTCAACATCACAGACAATCATTACCCCTCAATCATTTCTCCATTACAATCAACAACAAATGCTTTTATATCAACGGATACTGTCGCTTGATTTCTTCAACCAGCCGAAGAAAAGGCTCCTCTTTGTTCACCGATCTCCACCAGTAGCTGGCTAAGTAGCTTTAGCTTTGCAACATCTCCCGCCAACTCCCTCGCTCGTTTGAGAAAATCGGCTTTGACGATGTGCTGTCGGTGCTGGGAGGAGGCCGAGCGCTCTTGCGAATTCCAAGGCGGCTTTGTCATCTACGATGTTGAGGATGAAGTCCACCATATCAGGTTCCCGCCATTGGTGTCTGGTGGGGTAGACCATCGTAAGCGACACTTTGACAAATATGTACGTAGGTAAGCGTCTCGGCCGAAACTATGGAGTCGGCGTTCAAGAGAACACTTACTAGCTGTGACCCGACTGGTCTACCCCTGCTTTTATAAGCGTCTGGGCGGATACGTTATACCCGTAGGTTGACACCGACCCTTTTCGTTCCGACCGACCGACGCTGTGCCCCTAAGTTAACCTCAGTCTGTTCAATTAGTAATTGACTGGGACTTAATTGACCTGGGCGGTGTACCTTGTGCCAGCTCAACTCCTTGAGGCGCCGGCCACAACAGAGGCAGTGGCCGTGTGCCGGCCGGTCGATCGATCGGCCAGTGACCAGCGCAACGGGCCCGCCCCTTCGGCCGCTGCCCGGCCGCATTAGACTTTCGGGCTACCAAACTTACCTTTACCGAGAGTGAGAAGGCAGAATAAGTAATCAATATGAGAAGAAGTATATCAATATCAATTAAGTGATACATATACACCTATATTAACTTACTTTCGCTGTTTCCAAACGTGCTTCCTCCAAAACCACAATTAGTCGCCTCTCTGATGCTGTTGTTTTTGACCTTTTTGTCACTGGTTCGTCTTCAGCTGAAGACATCCTCTCCGCTGTGTAGTTAGGTTGGATTGGAACGAATATGTATCTCAACGTAACACTAACACCCAACCGTGAGTCGTCCTACCGCCGGAGGATCCGTCTCTACAGCTACAACAGCTCTGCTCCAGGCAAAATGTGAAAAGCACCGTAGACACCGTAGCACCGTCGGCCTCATCAGACCGCTGTCTTCTCTGCCTCTGGTGTTTTTCTTCACGGCCGTTTTTAAACGCCGACGGCAAATAGACGGCCTTTTCCCCAAAAAAAGGTTTGATGAGGCCGACGGCCGAATTCGTCCCCCAATTTAGTTTAGGTGACTTTTAAGTGTTTTTGCCAGGTTTTTAGTGTTTAGGCCCTTTATATGTAGGTAGGAAAGCGAGTATGACCGACGCCCATGCTTTCAGTTTTTATCAAGTTTTCATTTGTTTTCAGAAAGGGGTCCCTATGATATGGATTATGAGAAAACGTTTTCACGTTCACAAAGCTAAGTGACAGAGTGTCCTTTTTCTGAGTGTTGTATTTCTCTTTAGTTTGGGTTGTCCTCTCGATCGCTCCTCTCGTCCTACCGATTGATCGCGGTGCTGAGGCAATAGCAAGCGTTTGCTTGCTCTTTGTCGTTTATTTGTGTGTTGGTACGTTTACCGATTGAAAACGATTGAGCCGATTTTGGAAAAGTTCTGATTTAGATTCGATTCGGAACTGTATTTCGGATCTAGTTGCAATTCTAATCGGAGCCAAAAATCAGGATCCGGTCAACCGCTAGACAAGAAGGTTAAAGGTTTATTGAACACCTGAACACCGGACAGACCAGTAAAGAACCCATAAAGGGCCACATGCGAGGCAATCACCGGGGACGAATACCTACTACTCATGTGTCTAACGCTGGGTGCATGGCAGGCAGCATTGCTACCAGTACACCACAGACGCAGACACAACAAGAAGAGAACAACTATGACAGACAGGCACTTAACGCCGTTTATGGTACCGACACCATATAAGGTGCCGGTACCATAATATGGTACCGGTACCTTAGGTAGTGGTACCATACATCGTCGCCACTATGGTAAAACGAGGTAAAGTAACAGAAAGTGGAAATCGAGAAAATCGCCTTTAAAATATTTGTTACATTTTCGTGAATTAGCTTCAATATCAGTTTAAATATTTTTACCTAAAATACAAGTACATAATTGGTGTGCAAAACATTCTGCATGTGTCACTTGTGTTAAATTAAGTCAGCTAACAGGAAAAGCACAAAGCACTTGGCTCATTTTACCAGGATCACGTGATGATGTCCGTGCACATGCCTCTGGTTACGTGGCTGTATCTCCTGACACAGAGCGAATTTTGACTTCGTTCCTTCGCCAAAACATTTTTAGGTGCTTTAGCTATAGTTTTTCGCGCTTAACTCCATTTTTTCCATTTTGTTACTTGGCTCGTTTTACCATAGTGGCGACGAATGGTACCGGCACCATATATGGTACCCCCACCTTCGGGGCCTGTGGTGGTACCATATATGGTGTCGGTACCATAAACGGCGTTAAGTGCCTGACTCTATGAGGTTAACAACTAATTTGACTTTGAATCCGAGAATTAATCGTTTCTTCTTTGCCCTTTTATGCTGTTTTGATTTTTAACGTATATCGAGAAATCCTTGACGGTTTAACATGCATTTCGCGAGAAAGTCAGCTTACGGGGGGCAAGCGGGTTCATCTCACCGATCCGGCTAAAATTTTATGAGCATAAACTAGACCACGAACGATGACCTTCGCCGCATATTAGAAGAAAAACACCCCCCTAGAACCGGACCTACACCCCCTCAAAGTTGGCTCGCCAGCCGTTTTTTGGCCAATTTTTGGACCTCTAACGACCCAAATTCAAACGTGTTCCGTTTGCGCATTTCTAAACCGACAGCTTTCGCGTGCCCACCAATCGATTGCTATTTCAAAATACTTTAAATCCCCTGCTCAACTTTTTCCGTATCTTACCTGGTTAGCGAGTTATTTTCCGAAATGTACCAAAAATTGCGAAAATTCACCCTCCATTTTTTGCAAATATTCGCCCATAACTCCGGCCACAGAAGCGTGGGCCACCTGGAACTTTCTTCAAAGTTAGCTCATAACTGGCCAAACATAATCCACACAAATTGGTCAAAATCCAAGGGGTGTTGCGGGGGGGTTTGGCCCCCTCAAAGGTTTCCGGAAAAAATTTTTTTGCTCAAAATTAATTTTGAAGTAGTCTATCTGATGCAGTTTAACGAGCTGATTACGAATATGAGCTCAGTTTGGCTAGACTCGGCCTGGATCGGGAGATATGCAAGTCCAAAGTTCCGAAAATCAATGCCCCCCTGGTGAGCATATCTTTTGATGGCTAGCCTAAACCGAGTCAGGGCAGTTTTCTAGACCTATTTTAGCCTGCTGAGTTCAAAACTAACTTCATTTTTGCGCTACGACCTCCCGTTCGCGAGTTATGGCCAGTTGAAAATCACTACTACAAAAAAGTGCAATTTTGGTGGTGCGCAAAAAATCATTTTTTTTATCCAGGCCCAAAATTTTATTTCTGACCAGCTCATCGGATGTACTTTTGCCCACTGATTCCAAAAATGACTTCAGTTTTGCTCTAGGAGGTCTGCTTCCCGAGATATGGCTGTTCAAAGTTTCGCGGCAAATCTGCACTTACAGCTCTCACTCTGTTTTGACCTTCAAAATGGACTGTGTCGATTAGAGCCGCTATTATTGCTTTGGCTCTGTTCTACTCAGGATTGTATATTTTTTCCGAAAAAACCTCGGCCTGTTTTCTTCCAGTTTTTTTTCCGGTTTTTTTCCGGTTTTTTTTCCAAAATCGCGGAAAAAAGCTCCAGCTCAAGTTCTGAGTACCCTAGCCTGGTTTTATGATTCCTAACGCTTTCTAGCGCCTTCCTGAGTCTTTTCAGAACAGAAATACCCGTCTTACATGGATATAAATCACGAAACATGCATGAAACAGTCCCCGACAGGCTCCATAGGTAAACGCTATATGCAAATTTTCTTGCAGCAGTTGGCCTTTTTGTTTAAAATTGACAAATTTGGTCTTTTCTGTTGTTTTTCTAAGAGTTTTGAGTTTGCTATTATACATCGCAAAAGTTCATTTTTTAACTGAAAAATGACATAAATTAGCTATTTTTAGCTTGAGTTTTTTCCACGATTTATGTTTTTTCCGACCCTTAGGAAAAAAACCGGTTTTTTTTTCGGAAAAAACACACCTCACATCCCTGGTTCTACTAGATGTAGATTTCTTCGCTACATCCGAAAATGACCCATTTTTACTGTACGACATCTCCTTCAAGAGATATGACCATTCAAACTTTTGCGGCAAATTCGTACATAAATCGGCTATGACCTACAGTGGGGTGCAAAAGTTTAAACGCACCTTGTCGTCTTCAAGAAAAACTGACTTTTCGCTGATTTGTTGGAGGTAATCGGTAAGTGTCATACACCGTTACATAGCTTGAGATCTTACCAAAAAGGTGGTGCAGACTGCGCTGCAATGGGTTGCGTTATGGTGAAGTTATATCCGGTCTAAGTCAATCTGTCAGAAAAAGGGTTAGCAAAAGTTTAAACGCACTTTCAAAATTCTACAAAATCTGACTAAACTTCTTTCAAACAACGATTGTAAGAATACCTAAATACTAATTAATGAACAACAGGACAACTTTGATGCTTTGGAATAATTCAGTCGCACTGTAACGCAATTAATCGTAACACATCTCATCATGGTGAAATTGGTCTGGTCTGTGTAACAAGGTCTACAATTTGAATGGTTTTGAACTCTCTCAAACTTCTTATGGATGCGTAAGAGACTGAGACTGCTAATCAGGCTAAACAAACTGTGTTTATGATAACAGAACCACAAAAACAGAACATTTTTTAATCAGATTAAGGTTGACAGATCATTACTGTTCCATATCTGTCACACTGAGGTTTAGTATTCTGGTCTCCTCAGTGTTTGTAATCGACTGCAACCAACAAACATGGGTTAACTCATATGGTTTTTACATGTACTGTTGTTTCTCTTATGCAAAAATACCAGAACATGTCATTTAGGCACCTTACTCAGTTAAGAGCACTATAACCAGCATACTGAATATCCAGTAATGATCCACAATAATCAACTGACGGCAACTGTGAGGGTAGTTTGACCCATAGACATCATCCCTGCTTCCAAAAACTTGCGCTTTTAACTGAAATGCATTGTGTGATCCCATGGATATCGAATTCCATCATCTGTTCATTTTAAGATGACCTATGGCTGCTTCAGTGAATGCTTGTGCCATTGGTATACACTGAATCTTCGCTCACTCATGTTTGACTATTATACTAAAGGTCCCAATTTTACTGTGTTCAGCTTCTCTGGCCTTTTTAGGGCTTCTGCTGTCTTTGCTCATGCTATTTTTCTTAAAACCAGGCAGCTGAGTCAGATATGCACCATATAAACCATAACAATGAGGCCATTACCTAGCAGATTCACTATAATTATCTGGTTTGAGCCCATAATTACCAACGTTTATGACATGTAACTTCTAAAAAGCTTGAAATTCATGCATGCCAGGCTTTCTAACACACACCAGATGTTAGCAACTTTGATCTGTCAAGGTGCTACTGGCACTCTAGTGCTAGAGATCGCGTTGATACAAGGCACCATAGCAGGTTCAATCTTCTGCATGCCAATTTGACAAAGAGCACAACATGGCTAACTGAATCATGGCAAAGCATCAAACTTGTCTTGTTATTTATTATTTACTATTTAGGTGTTCATTCAACTTTTATTTGAAAGATCTGAGTCGGATTTTGTGGGATTTTTAAAGTGCGTTTAAACTTTTGCTAACCCTTTTTCTGACAGTCCGGCTTAGACTGGCTATAACTTTGCTATAAAGCAACGCATTTCAGTGCAGTCTGCGCCAACCTCTTCGCAACATCTCAAGCTATTCAACGGTGTATAACACTTGCCAATTACCTTCAACAAATAAGAGAAAAGTCACTTTTTCTTGTACCTGACTGGGTGCGTTTAAACTTTTGCACCCCACTGTATGCCGCGTCGGTGGCTCAGTGGGTAGCTCGCTGCCTCTGAGTCACGGCGGCCGCTGCATCCCTAGTGGTTGTAGTGGTTCATCCTCTCGGCGTGGCAAGTTTCTTGCTGCAAAGAGTTGGTCGTCGGCACAACGCTCCACCCAGGCCACCGAAAGCTGGTTACAGCAAGTAGGTAAAATGGGAACCAACTGGATCTGCCATAGCACCGAAGCCGCTCCTACAGCATGCCAACTTGGAGAAAGAACAATGACGTCAAGTGCTGGCTGAGACGACACAACAAGACCGGTTTAGTCCTCTTCGGCCGGGCAGTGGACGCTGTCAGCACTATGACGTCAATGCGCCAGGCGCTCTCTTAGTAACCTGGCGCCCAACAGCATGGCTAGAGTGGCTTGGCAGTGATAGAAGGGAAACGTCCGAGATGACGAAACACGGGGGTTGCGCAATGGATCGCAAGGTCTGAGCGTAGGGCTGTAAAAGCCCCCCCCCGCACATCGGATCGGATCGGACCCCACTGTATGTGTATACCAATCTCCGCTCCACTGCCCCTCCAGGGAAATTGCTTGTTTTCTGATTGGAACGCCTTTGTTGGCGCTGCATAACTGATGTGAGCACCTCCTATTCAATCTCTGTTCCCCTGCCCCAGTACTGCAGCAGGAGAAGCCAAGGCCAGGTCGTACGACCTACCGCCCCTCAGCTACAGCATTTTAGCCAGAGCAAAAAATGGTAAGCTTATCCGTGTTTCTGCTGCTGTATTACTGTAGCTGTTTGTTAATTTACTTTGTTTTCACACTGCTTGCTACATATACTGGTTTTCAGAAGTCTGCGGCGCCCTTGTTGCTTGCTCGCTGGGCAGCTGTGGCTGAATCGCAGGTTGTAATAAACGAGGTCAATAGCGTCGTGCGAGGCAGGAGAGCTGAATTCATCGAGTTGAAATACACAGAAACTTGTTTGTTTGAGAGGCATTCAACAGCAGATCGTGGACCAGAGTTGCAGGATCTCCAGAAATTGGCTATCACACCCTTCCACCAAAAGCCCCATTCACTTGTTCTAGAAAGAAATGCAGTGGCGCAAATCCATCTCGGAGTAAACTTGACCGGTGGGTTCACAGTGCTTACAGTGCTGATGAAGGTTCGAGTTCATTGTTAGGTTTTCATTGCAACAAAGACAATCCCTACTTTCTAATCGGTCCGCGTCGCCTGAAACCAGATCTCATCCTCGATCATCGAACTGCAAAGGTGTTCAGTGCCAAGTTGGTGAGGAAGTTCAAACAAAATCCAACTGTCTATGCTGAACGATACAGGAAAGAACAGCAAAAATCGCCTCCAAGAGCCTACAAGATCGATCGCCCGACACCTGGTCGAGAGAACAGCTGTTATGGCCCAAACGCAGTTTTGGAATTGGTTGAGACAACTGCTAGGGAGCACCCTGAAGATCTGGATTCCAAGTCAGATGTGTTTGAGGAACGTGTCCGACGCACAACGTTCACTCAGATGAGGCAAAGGGCTAGGGAGTTGCACAACGACTTGGTGGACGCTGATCTAGAGCTGTCAGACCTCCTGTATGAGCAGTATGGTGACTGTCTCTATGGGCCTAACATGAAAACACATGAAGCACGAGAAATGTGTGGCAGACCATGTGGCAAAGATGAAGTGGTAAATTTCTGTGGAAAAAATGTTTGCACATTGGAGTGGAGACCCCAGAACGATACAGAGTACAGTGACTGCAACTAGTTGTGGCTATGGCCCAAAACGCAGTTTTTGGGAATTGGTAGAGATGACTAATACAGAGGAACTTGAAGGTTTTTATGCTTTTTTCATCTCTACTCATAACAGGCAAGTCTTCAGACAGCTTGTGGGGCGGATTCATTGTGCTTTTCTTTGAATTTTGTTCCACTCATAACAGGCAAGTCTTCGAACAGCTTGTGGGGTGGATTTATTGTGCTTATCATTGAACTCCGTCTCCTGCTCGTAACAGGCAAGTCTTTGGACAGCTTGTGGGGCGGATTCGGTAGGTCAGACAGAAATATACTTTGCAAGATGAGGTGGAACAGCAAAGGCGAGCTGAAAATATCACAAAGCATGAAAATCTATCTAACATGACAGCCTTACAAAGACCACACGCGGTACTAATGGAGACAGCCCGCTAGCAGGTCATAGCCGATTTAGGTATGAATTTGCCGCAAAAGTTTGAACGGTCATATCTCTTGAAGGAGGTGTCGTACAGTAAAAAATGGGTCATTTTCGGATGTAGCGAAGAAATCTACATCTAGTAGAACAGAGCCAAAGCAATAATAGCGGCTCTAATCGACACAGTCCATTTTGAAGGTCAAAACAGAGTGAGAGCTGTAAGTGCAGATTTGCCGCGAAACTTTGAACAGCCATATCTCGGGAAGCAGACCTCCTAGAGCAAAACTGAAGTCATTTTTGGAATCAGTGGGCAAAAGTACATCCGATGAGCTGGTCAGAAATAAAATTTTGGGCCTGGATAAAAAAAATGATTTTTTGCGCACCACCAAAATTGCACTTTTTTGTAGTAGTGATTTTCAACTGGCCATAACTCGCGAACGGGAGGTCGTAGCGCAAAAATGAAGTTAGTTTTGAACTCAGCAGGCTAAAATAGGTCTAGAAAACTGCCCTGACTCGGTTTAGGCTAGCCATCAAAAGATATGCTCACCAGGGGGGCATTGATTTTCGGAACTTTGGACTTGCATATCTCCCGATCCAGGCCGAGTCTAGCCAAACTGAGCTCATATTCGTAATCAGCTCGTTAAACTGCATCAGATAGACTACTTCAAAATTAATTTTGAGCAAAAAATTTTTTCCGGAAACCTTTGAGGGGGCCAAACCCCCCGCAACACCCCGTGGATTTTGACCAATTTGTGTGGATTATGTTTGGCCAGTTATGAGCTAACTTTGAAGAAAGTTCCAGGTGGCCCACGCTTCTGTGGCCGGAGTTATGGGCGAATATTTGCAAAAAATGGAGGGTGAATTTTCGCAATTTTTGGTACATTTCGGAAAATAACTCGCTAACCAGGTAAGATACGGAAAAAGTTGAGCAGGGGATTTAAAGTATTTTGAAATAGCAATCGATTGGTGGGCACGCGAAAGCTGTCGGTTTAGAAATGCGCAAACGGAACACGTTTGAATTTGGGTCGTTAGAGGTCCAAAAATTGGCCAAAAAACGGCTGGCGAGCCAACTTTGAGGGGGTGTAGCTCCGGTTCTAGGGGGGTGTTTTGCTTCTAATATGCGGCGAAGGTCATCGTTCGTGGTCTAGTTTATGCTCATAAAATTTTAGCCGGATCGGTGAGATGAACCCCCTTGCCCCCTCTCTTCGTCACCTAAGCTGACTTTCTCGCGAAATGCATGTTAACACTCTGAGTCTGACCCACTACATTTATTCGAAAATAATTTATCAAAATCAGTCAAAACAGGTTTAGTTTTGGTTCCACAACTCAAAATACGTACCGCATTACGTACGAATCCTTCGCTAAAGATAACGTGACCAACAAACTGGAAGTAAATCATACATGTAACAGGGGGTCCTGGGTCTGCCCCCCACTCGACCTAGGTCAAACCCCCCGGATCGACCAGACGCATTTCGTTTTACATTTTTATTTAAAAACAAAAACTAAACAAACACTCTATACTGGGTGAAGCGTCGAGCGTAAATTGCAGCTGCCGTCCTTTAAAAAACCACACTACCGCTTTTTTTCCTGTATTGGGCATTAGGCGCGTCGTCAGTGCCCAACACAGAAAAAAAGCGGTCGCCCGTAAGTTTTAAAGCACGGTGGCTGCAATTGACGCTCGACGCTTCACCCAAAGTGGTTTGTTTGTTTTGTTTTTTTTATTTTAAAAAGTAGGTGTAAAAAGAAGTTATTGTTTATGTTGTGTGTCAACTCTATTGGTTGATTGTGGTTGTGGCCAATCTACCACGAAACTAAAGAGCCACTGTTTGGTCGAATGCTTTCTGGCCTTACTCCTGACCTGGAATCTTATTGATGAAATTAAAAATTTCTTCTCCTCTTCTCAACGAACGTGGCGCAGTCTTAGGCGAATGATAATAATAGTGTTATTTCTTCCTGACGGCAAATTGCGTATTCTCACTCGGCTAAAGATACCTGTGCCCGACGCCGCCAACCCGAACCTATCTTACCAAAGGATTCGAAAGGGTGCTGCACCCCAAACCCAATATGCGGTACGTAGGAATTTATTTACCTACCTATTTTGTGTAGTGGAATCGAAACTGAAGATATTTTGACTGCTTTTAATAGTTTTTTGGCCGGAATTTTTGTTGCGCCAACACGTTTGAGTTGTGAACTACCCACAGTGACATGTCCCGTTGGCTCACAAAACTCAACAAAAATGTTGCTCAACAAATTGATTGCTTAGTGGTAGGAATGTCGTGTCTGATTGATAGTATTCCGTGCAAAACGTTTTTGTTTTCTTTCTGCCGGCAACATTTTATAAACAGAGTAAATGTTGGTGCGACAAAAATTGAGGCGTCCCGCCATTTTTCGAGACAAGTATGAATAACGTACGTACGTACTAGTGGGGTTTTAGTGGGTTACCCCAGCTGGAAAAGGCAACCGCCTCACCCCCATACCGCCCGCGAAACAGTTTACAGACCGCACTAGCGATCGACTGGATCCAAAACTTCGACCGGAACTCCCCAAATTCCGATCGGAACCGGAACCGGAACTTTTTAGCAGAAGCTAAAAATTTTAAATTGCTCTCAGAACCAAAAATGGTAGCTGAAACTATAGGAGGCAATTGCGGGGTGCTTTGCTAAAATTAGAACGGGCACAACTGCCGTGAAACATTACTGTTTTAGGTGTCCAAGGAGTGTTTACATACCGTTCAAGTACCAAAAACTCGATTGGGGCGGTTTAGTGATTTCGCTGAGAATCGTACACTCCTCCTACAGGAACCCAACACATCCTTGTTTTTTTTTGCCTTTTTTAGGTTTGGCTACCTGTTTAAGACCTCTGCATTTTTCGAATTTCGGCTTTAAAGTGTCGAAACAACTAAATTTTTTACCTGAACGTACTGTTAAATGTTAAGCACCTTTTGGGCTGCAGTAAATTACCGACTAAGTGCACTTCTGAGAAAAAAGTGGTCATATCAATGAAAATTGTTGCCTAAAACAAAGTTTTAAGTGGTTTATTAATAGTGTTTAGCGTTCTGACATGGAATTTAGCTGTTTTGCTTCGAAAAGGAGCGAAAAGTCTATACGTTCCGGTTCCGGCACCCTTCAGCACCGGACCGGAACCGGAACCGAAATTCCGGTCGATCGCTAGACCCCATAACCCAAAAGTACGTATAGCAGTTCCAGTACTAGCAAGTTGAGAGCGCTTCAAATTTGCATAACTTTTGCAGGATGATTTCTTCAATTTCCGTGATCGTTCATCGCCAGAAGTGGACAATCCGAATAGTGACAGAAGGTGTATGAGGTGTGTATGAATGAATGGCGAACAGTCGATGATTGTGTGACCGAGTTGTCAATTCTGGAGCCAAGATTAGCGCCTGCAGTTCCTATAATCAGCCCCTGTACACAGGGCTTGATCGTCCAGATCGCTTGATGGCTCCTGAGGTGGCGTACCGGTCAGTGTTGTTGGATGCCCTCTCAACGCACGGTTGAGATACAGACCAAAACGACAATGTCATTCCATGCCTGAGTGGTGCGTCCATGTATGAACTGGATTATTAGTTGTTCTTCTATTGGATCAGTTAACTGACATTGTATCTTTCCCAAATATTCATAATGGTAAATCATCTCGTTCGCACCTGTTTATCATTATGCGGTATTTTGCGTTGAGGAACGGAAAATAAACTGTTTGGATTGATTTTAATAGTAGACATCAGAAAAGAAAAAAAAGAAGAGTCCACGTTCTGCTTCTGCAAGATTTAGTGATATGCACTATGCGTGTGTCGGAAAGAACGCAACTTTTATACGTTGTACATCGTCTTAAATCAATGCACTGGGTGATTCACATATTCCGCGGGCTTTCGCAAGCTCAAACTTTTTTGTTTGTTGACCGAATCAGCCGATTTTTTAATATAAATATGTGGATATACATACTTCGCATTTTACTGTTCAAAATTTCAACAAATTCCACTTACAACAGCACCACTGTTTCAATCACTTTCTGCAGCCGCTAGTGATACTCTATTGATGTTCTTCCCTTTTGTCCATTTCCGGGTTTTGTAGCCTACCCTACTTCAAGGATTCATGCCACCGGCGGACACTGGGATCGCTTGGAGGCTCGCGTTCTCTACAAAACTCCAGACGAAACATTAACTGCACCATAACAATTATGGTTCTTGTTCTCGCAAAGGACGCCGCGCATTTTGCACGTTCCTTGACCAAAAGTGTAATCACAACTGCTAAAAACGTTGGGTTATGTTGGAAACTAAATGAAGCGTCAATCCGCTATGGCTTAAAAATGTTATCAACACCCAAAACACTAGTCTAATCGCGCACTAGCCAAACATTTTAGCACCAATGTTGGAAAATTCATTTTGCAGTAGAATTGTCCGTTTTCTGACATTTCGTGGTTTACAAGTTGAAATTTTAAACAGTAAAATGCGAAGGATGTCCAAGTGTCATATCCAAAAACAGCTGATTCGGTCCACAAACAAAAACCTACTGAGCTTGTGAAAACCCTGCGGGATATGTGATTCATCACCCAGTACAAACAAACGTACAATACATGTACGTACGTAAAAATGCGAATGTAGAAACTGAACGTATAAATTATAAACAACGTGCGTACAAACTTGCGATGGGTCATTCATTTCACAACTGCTGCCGGACGACAATGAACTGCTTTAGTCATTAGTATATTGCGGATCCTGCAAGTGTTCGTACGTGTAAGTTAGGCTCTGCCCCAGTTGAAGAACACTCACTTTCCCTAGATGACTTGTGTAATGTGTGTCGTACGGTCCGCGCTGCTTGACGGTTTCGGTCGCTGGTTTTCCTTGATCTCGACTTGCGTACAGGTCATACTTGCGCTTCCGTACAGTACGCAACGCAGGAGTGGTGTGGGCTCCTTTTGCTGCCGTTTCTTACTAGTGCGGTCAGCCATCAAGCCAGCTACCATTGGTAACTTGGGGGCACTTAAAGATGTCTCGGAGATTCTGATCCGGGGGTTCTGGCCTATGTCGGGTGGGGGAACACCCTTGCTAGATCTATGGATTGTATCAACATGCAGTACACAACCGAACAGCATATGTTTCTCTTTTGAGAACTTAGTCCGTTCGACTAAGTTTATGTGTATAGTACATATATTCTTGATTCTGTTGTTGAAAGTTAGTCTGCCTGCACCTCACTATCCGAAATGACACATAATAAAAACCTTTCAACCAAATACACAACACAATTTACACTGTCTCAGATTGTACACTGTTTCGAACGTTTAACCATAATTTATAAAAAAAAAGACTGCTACGTAACACGTTCCAATCACTACCTTTGCAACCCACCGTAGTTTTAGTCGCAAAATACTCGGGGGCAATTTCAGTTGCATTTTAGTTGCATTTTTGTTGGGCACTGACCCCGCGCGTGGGCAATAACCCCGCGCGCAACGGGCGCCACCCGCCCCATTATTCTATTGTTGTGTTATGATTGTGGTGATTTCGGCACAGGAGTAAGAAATTAATTGGAGAGAGGGTGGTTTGAGTTGGGAGCCGTTCATTGATATGTCGGAATTCGACGTGATCGAGGCTGAGGATGATCTGTTGGACGAAGCGTCTCCCAGTCGTCCAAGCAATCCGATTGCTGCACTAGCTGTCAGAGAACCCATTCTAATCCGAGGAGCTGGAAATATGACTGTGTATAATTCTGTTGACATTTTAATTATGGGAACGGTACATAATACAATAGTGCAGCCTGCTACATAGTACATAGTAGTAGCCTGCAGATGAGATACAACAGTACGGTCTTTAACTCAAATCGACTCTTATGTTTTCAGTTTATCGAAGTGATATGGGCTTCTCTTCTTAGTTTAGGTCCCGTTAGGGATTTATGTTAAGAGCTGGTCCACGAAAAACTCAAATGTTGGCAGGAAAGGCGATGTACAGCTGAATATTCAAAATCACGATACCCCGTGAGGTTTAGACGCCTCTAGCTTGTTGGCGGCTCCAGTCTGAACTGGCACAGTTTACTTACACTTCCCGGAGCCACTGATCTCTGGCTGGCTTTCGCTCTCGCTGGCGCTAATTGACTGCCGCAGGCAACAGCCACAGCTTCGCCAACACAAAACTGTTTTTACAGTACACAGATGATTTCTAAGAGACAAAATGCAGAGCAAAAGAGCGTAAAACCTCCGGAACAAGATTCGGATCCGGAACCTCTGTGTGAAAGGCTAATTTCAACCAGCTACAGTATGTTGCCTCTGAACATGACCTGTATTAGAGGTTTAAAGCAACCATTTTAGAAAGCTGAGCAGAAGCAACATAGATGTCAGATAGAGCGTTTAGGGGCCGGCACAGTTGGTGTAGTGGTTTAGGCCACATGGCCACTGTGCGCAACGTCGTGCACTCATCCACTCGGTGGGGCAAGTTTCTTGCCGCAAAGAGTTGGTCGTCAGCATAAAGCTCCACCCAGGCCACCGAAAACTGGTTACAGCAAGTAGGTAAAATGGGAACCAACTGGATCTGCCGTTGCACCGAAAGCCGCTCCAAAAAGCATGCTGCATTGGAGGGAAGATCAATGACGTCAGGAGCCATCTGAGAAACCAGCAATAAGGCCAATACCGGTTTGGTCTGTACGCCGGGCGGCCGTTGGGAGCTGTCGGCACCATGACGTCACCACGCCAGGCACTCTCTTAGTACCTGGCGCCCAACAGCATGGCTTGAGTGGTTTGGCAGTGAAGGAAGGGCAAACGTCTGAGATGACGATATCAGGGGTAATGAAATGGACCGTGCAGGTCCGATCGTAGGGCTGTACATCATATGGCCCCCCTGCCAGATCGGATCGGATCGATCGTTTAGGGTCTCTAGTGGCAGGCTATGTGTTCCACCCCTTTCCTCTCTGACAGAGTAACTGGCAAAAGATTTTGGAAGCCAAAAAGGCAGCTCAAGACGCTCCAGCAACCTGAAGCCTGGAGCAGTCGCCTGCAATTTTTTGATTCCTTACCAGCTACTACTTGCTCAGTAGTGTTAGTTATTCATGTTGTTGTTGTTCATAGCCGGTAACAAATAGGCTTCATCTTCAAGCTTCTAAAGTCAGGCGACCGACCCTTCTGTACCACTGGGTCTAGCTGTCATACAGGCGAGATATGGGCCGCCCGGCTGCACATTAAACCATCCTGCACAAGGCGTCATTAGTGGCAGAAGGTCCAGCGGACATAGGAAGGTTGTGCTGACAGTTTAGGCAAGAGTCCGAAACCAACAATCACGTAGCAACAGAAACAAGCTACTCACCCAGAGAGAAGGCGTTGCCATTTAGGGACTAGCCAGGTTCACCTGTGGCCTTTATAGTCCACTCAACATTGGCCCAGGGAGGGTATGTTGAGCTGCCAAAGGGGCAGCAACACTGAACCCGTTAGTCATTCATCGATTCGATTATCGCTTCAATTATTATTTCTAGAGTGCAGACTATTGGATTAATTGGACAAAACCCGTTTGGCCACAAACCCCTTGTCCACATCAATAGCACCAGAACAGACCAACTGCATCACCAGAACTCCTGTCAGACAAAAATGGAGGAAGTTTCTGGTCTGACACAGTGAAACCGCTGCACTGAAATTAGGAAAAAACAAAACTGACACCAAGTTTGTTTCTCTGGAACAGTAAAACCAGTTTTTCCTGGACAACTCAGAAACCGATGGTATAGTCAAAACCTAACAGTAGCATGATAACTCTCAGAAACATCAATTTCTTAGCATTCTCAACTTTCACACAGCAACACTTACGTTCTTGAATGTCTGCAGCAACACTGAAGAGCTGCTCACTCCACACACGTGAAGCAGGAGGGCAGAAGCAGACATAGGCTAGCATTTCGGCTGAGGGGTGGTAAATTTTCAAATCCTGAGGGGTACCGCCGGATAATGGGTGGTTGAAAGGATGGTAAGCAAAAAACTCCGATTTTTTTACTAAAGAACAGAAGTTAAAATACGCTATTCTGTCTGAGCCAGGGCTGTTGGGTCGGTTTTTTTTTTCGGAAAAAAGCCGGTTTTTTTCCTAGGGGCTCGGAAAAAAACTAAAATGCGGAAAAAAAACTCAAGTAAGTTTTTGAAGGAAATAGACGCAATAACTGGTTAAATTCGCTTCCAACGCTTTGAATTTACGTTAATAGAAGCCTTACAAGCATTTCCATGGCATAAGTTAGCTGTTTTTCGCAAAAAATACCGGTACCATTTTCAGGCAACTTTTATTATTGTATTTTTGATGTTTTAAAGCCAAATTACTACACTAAAACATGAAATTAGTGCATTTTATAATAAGACTCACGCTATTTCGTTGATTTCTGCAATAAAAAGCGATTGTTAAAAATTTTTGCTGTCATCTCGGAAAATAACTTTTGGAAAAAAACCGGAAAAAAACAAGAAAAAACCGGCTTGAGTTTTTTCCGGAAAACAAACAGCCCTGGTCTGAGCTCATTTATGCCTAATGAGGGTATGGGCATCATCGGCCTGAGGGGTCAACCTTTTCATAGAAGGTCTTCTCAGGCCTACTGAAGCCGCTATACCTTTTCTGCGATTCTCTGATGAAGGAATGCGTGATTCTTAGAGTGTTTGTAGTATCAAGTTGTCCAGTGGTTGTGTGAGTGTGTGCGTTTGAGTGTGTGTTGTGTTGTGTTGTGTGCAAGACTACTAGTAAAGCCTCCACATTCCTTTCATTGGTGCCGAAGAGACCCAGGAGCCACCTTCAATCAAGTTCCACTACAGCGCACAAGTTCTACTACGAGTCTCGCCTCAAGTCACTCTCATTTCCAGTCTCAAGCTCCAGTCCCGCGTTCTGTGATCATCAGGCACAGCCGTGCCCCATCCGATGCTCACATGTCATCACCTACATTTCACGATCGCATCCAACTTCTGCAAGAGCAACTACAGCGTGATATCGAGCAGCAACAGCAATGGTGGATCGAACAACAGCAGCGTCACAGGCAGCGGCAGATCGAACATCAGCGCACTGATCAACTGATCGCTCAGTACCTGTCTCGACCCCTGGCAGCTCATATGAATGAGGAAGCGGCTTTGCTTTCTGGCACTTTGGGTGTCCAAGTCGGCTCATTAAACACTCCCTTCACCGGGTTAATGGTCGATGCTGAAGTGGTAGTGAAGCAAGACATGGAGAAGACAGAGGTGAAGAAAGAAGTTATGTGGATTAAGAGGAAGAGAGTAAGAAGGAAGGAAGATGGGGGAGAAAGAGAAGGAAGAGAAAGGATGTTTGGAGGAAGAGGGAAGAAGAGGAAGAAGAAGGTGAAGAAGATGAGGAGAAGAGTGCTGAGAGGAGAGAGAGTGATGAGGAAGAAAGTGATGTGGAGCAAGATTTTGAGAAGTAAGAGAATGTTAAAGAGAAGAAGGATGGTGAAGAAGAAGTTCAGAATGAAGAGAGTTAAGAGAATGAAGAGAAGGAGAGTTGAGAGGAGAAGAAGAAGAAGATGGAGAAAGAGTATGGTAAATCGTTCTGGTTTGTTGAACAAGAGACGGCAGTCTGTTTCACCGATGACAAGGCAACAGATACAAACGAAAGCGCAGAAAGGCGGCAACGTGGCGTGCAAGCGATCGAGTCAGCACGGTGTCAATACAGCTCAGTTTTCCGGAGATGCCGAGTCAACAGAGGCAATCACAGTTCGCTCGTTTCCCCGATTGTCAGGCACAGCGGCGGCCCAGTTGACACTCGTGAGGGGGAGTGATGAAGGAATGCGTGATTCTTAGAGTGTTTGTAGTATCAAGTTGTCCAGTGGTTGTGTGAGTGTGTGCGTTTGAGTGTGTGTTGTGTTGTGTTGTGTTGTGTGCAAGACTACTAGTAAAGCCTCCACATTCCTTTCACTACTTAATTGATATCAGATCGCTGAAGTGCTTGACTGATAAGCATCTTTCAGCAGAATTAGGCTTTGATTATCACGAAAGCATCCGATTTTGTTCCAGAAATTTACGCTGCTAAACACTTGAGAATCTGAAACTGTATGGTTGGTTGACATTTTTATGACGTTCCCATCCGTCCTGATTGTAGCCGATTTGTTTCTTTATAGACGTTTAAACTTGATGGTGCTGTTCTTTCAGGTTTGGTCTGAACAGTAGATTCGATGTAGATTTTCCAAGTGCGTTGTCGGGTCGACTGGCTCCGGAAGAATTCGCTGACACCATGGGTCGCATAAACGGGGTGCTCAGAAAAACGATGCCTGTCAATGTGCGATGGCTGTTTTGCGGCTGTGTCTTTTGTTGCTGTACTCTTGGATGCTCCTTATGGCCCGTCGTCTGTCTTAACAAAAGGGTGCTTTTTTCTCTGCTCTTCTCTTCTCAAATGACGTGTAAAACAAACCACTGGTCAACTGACACCTTTGAGCTCATTTACATCTAATTATATTATTTATCTGTACAAATAACTAAGAAATATCTTAAAGTTCTTGAGAGGGTTGATTTTTCTCAATGTCCCTTTGCCAATGTCCGTCTGACCACACCAAAATTTTCTGGCCTGTACTACAGTCATGTCTCGTTAATCCGGATATTCGCCTTCCGGACAAGATTAGGCCAGGTCCCAATTTTCCCCCATGTTATATGACTCGTTAATCCGGACAGAAGATTTGTGGTCCCAACTTCGAAATTTGTATGGTAAAGTGATTCGTTAATCCGGATTTGGTTAATTTGGACAAAGTTCATGCGCAATTTTTCAATTCTGTTGTGAATTTTCAATTGAATAATGCTTTTCGTTGAGTCAGAATGTGATTATGTTTGCCTTTTTAGGAGCTATAATCAGCTGAAATAAGTTTTTGGGTTTTAATTAGGCGGTACAGCTGCAGAATCTGATATGCAACTAACAAAAAAGCTGTCATTTAGGTCTTTGACGCGAAAAACAGTGTTTTAGCTTTGATTCATTAATCCGGAAATTCGCTAATCTGGACAAAATTGGCCGGTTTCAACTTGTCCGGATTAACGAGACATGACTGTATAGATAGTTGTTGTTGCAACTTTTTGTCCTTTCGGACTAGGAGTAGCCAACTGCTATAGAGCAGGAAGAGACACAAGGTCCGGCAGCCTCCTTAACAACAACCCTCCCCTTTTGCTGTCGGTGTGTGCAAGACAGCTAAGGTTTGGTTCCCATTTATCTACTTGCCATTGCTGACTTTCGATGGCCTGGGTTGGGCTTTGTGTCGACTACTTCCCATCGCCTCGACAGGTTTCGAACCCACAAACACACCGCTTCCACGGGTGCCGGGGCCGCCGTGACACACGGGATAGCGTAAACTACCCTAGATAGTGTATTGAAGGGCTGACTGCACAGTTGTTAAAAAAATATTTTTGAAGGCCAAAATTGTTTGCTTTTTAATTTTTGAAAAAAAATTTTTAAATCGTCTTATAGGGGTCTAGAGTTACAGGTACTTACAATAAATTTTTCACCTTTGCACCTCAAGTCAGTTAAGAAACCTGTTCGAAAACGCCAATACAGGTCTAAACACTGCCTATAAACTGCATAATTTCACCGAAAATTGTCTTTAGAGGCACTTCTAGGTCAATCCTAAGTAAGGATTTCTTAAGCAGTCGATGTTAGGCTCAGTGCAAAAGAAGCATTATGCAGCTTGCTGGATAAAATGTTGGCTGCTTCGAAAGAATTTACAAAAAATTGCATGTATGTACCCGAGTTTTAACACTTTTTGCCTTAATTTGCACATCGATTTTTCAATTTTTTTGAGCCTTAAAAAAGCTTTTTTAAAAAATAGGCTTTTTAAAACATTTTTGACCCTAACAACTGTGGCTGACTGCATACATAAGCCGGAAAAATCGGGAGGGTTCTGCAGATTTTCTCCCTCCGGGAGGGGGGTCGAGGGGTATGGCCGGCCGAGGGGTGGTATTGGCCGGCGAGGTGAGGGGGTAACCCCACCCTAACCCCCGCAGCCCATGTCTGACTGTATTATACATTTTTAGACGGTGCATGCCCTTGAAAAGGCTTTGGATTGGGAGAACAATCATTTATACAACAAACTTGGTATGCATTGGCGTTTGGTAAAGCGTAAATCGGATGCCAGCAACATGACCGAATATGTAAATTTTGCCATTGTTTGTGCGCTGTATCGTTGCTGTATTTTAAGGCTCTCCAAATTGAATTCTTACCCAAAGCGCCATTGCTACTACCAGACTGAAATTGCATTTACACACGCACTTGACCGTTTTGGTTGGTTGTGCGGCCGTTGATTTTGCTAGTCATTACCGGGTTAGTTGGTCCGCTCCGTTTTCTACGTGATTTGCGCTGAGATTCTGAAGCGATTCGGCGCAACTTTTTTGCCGTTTCAGCCACCGCTGGCGTTTGTACACTGCTGCTCCACTGAAAATTATTACCTGTACTGGTATTTGGTTGATTCTGTGCTTTGCGTTTCAATCTCTGCGCATCTTGCCAGTGCACACAATTTGTACTGAAATATTGTATCTAAGTTTGTGTAATTATAGAGTGCGAACAATGCTTATAAATCCCAACCCAATACAAAATTTTGATTAGTATTTTTATTTCAGATTTTTTGTTAAATCACTGCTATGCTACTGTAGAACCTCCATAATTAGACGATTTTTGTGGCACTGAGAAAATTGCTGTGCTGAACCATTTACAGAAAACTGCCATAAATGGAAAAGAAATAGGACGCCACGCCACAGGGACACCGAGAGGCTAATAAATGCAACTCTAATAGTCAAGATTTAACGAAGATGTAATAGTCGGAATTAGTATTGGGGCTTAAAAACATCGTATCCTACCTATACCTGTAAACCACCCCAATATACCTTATACCCAATATTTGTTCGCACTCTATGTGTAATACAAAGTTGTTACGGAATTCCACGACCACCAAGGGATAAGCAGTCTCATCTAAGACAATGATTGTTTTACTGTCGAAGGAGCTTGATAAATCTGTTCTATTCTTCGTTCGGTTAGAAAATTGTAGTTGTATGATAATTGACTGTTGTTTCTTGTTAGTCCTCCATACTTTAGTTGATTTTTCATATCCAACGCTGCACTCCATAAGAAAGCAGTTGATTGACTTGGTCTGATAGCTTTACAACAAAATAATCTTTGTGATAAATTTTTGGCCTCTGTTTGCTGATTCGCCTTTGGTTTTTGCCAAATGGTTTTACTGGTTCAGAGGCATACTAAACGTTCGTCAGTTGATGTAATGAGCTGCCGGACCTTTGATGCTTTATTATATTCTGTTACGTATCATGTAAACATGGGTGAAAGGTTAGTATAAGCCCCAAAGTCTGACTGTACACCTTCAGGAATATTTCGGGAAGAATTTTGTTTAAAAAATATGGTATTCAATAAGTAAGTTTGTATGTAAATGACAGAAAAATCGAAAATCGCAGACTTGTTTGAAAGAAAAGTAGGCCTTGAGAAGCTCTGGCTTGCCATCCCCTCAAACCGCCGCTGCCTTTCTCAGGATATCAAAATTCTGCCTTCTATCAGCCCTTTTTTCCGCTCCGTTCATGCATTGGCCAGAAAAACCCGGAGGGTGTCTGGAGGTCCAGGATAAAGTCCAAAAACGCCTATTTTGCCTTAATTAATCGAAAACTTTCTCTCCGGGAGTGGATATGACCGGCCGAGCATGTGTTGTTGGCCGGTGAGGGCAGGGGGTAAACCTCAGGCTAATCCCCCGCGGCTCATGTATGGCTCCGTTATGCAATTCTCCAGCCGGACTCAAACCCCCCTGTGGCCTATTATATGTATTGAATGTCATTGCTGCTTGGCTTAGGTTACAGTTTGCGCGGATTGAAAATACGGTACGATTGGATCCTGCTTCATTGCAGCAAACTGTTCCTCTGTGACCGTGCCGTTATGGCAACGTCAGACCGAGACAAGATTCTACGCGAGACGTTTGGTTATTCAGGGTTCAGGAGCGAATTGCAGAAGCAAGCGGTCGACAAGATCTTGGCCAGTTAGTTCTATTTTGCCAGTGCCTAATCTCTACGTCTGGTCTTTTTTAAGGACAGGGCGATGTGTTTATCTGTTTTCCAACGGGTGCTGGTAAGTCGTTGTGCTACCAGTTGCCGGCTGTGGCGAACCCGGGAGTTACTGTTGTCTTTTCTCCGTTGCTGGCCCTAATGCAAGACCAACTGGATCAGTTGCATCGCAGGAATGTCAAGGCTCAGTCTATCAACTCCAAGTTAACTGCAGATCAGCGCAGAAAAATTATGGACGTACGACCCCTCTTCTCTTTGTATCGTATTAACCGCTACCACACTTTATGTGCATACATGGGCCGGAAAAATGGGTTGGGGGTAGTCAAAATCCGAAAATTTGGGGGTGGGCCTGCCGGTTTGGGGGGGTCGCGGCGATTTTGGTGGGTGGGGTCAGGAACAAAAGTCGGCTTCAGGTGGGTGGGTGGGGTCGTTTGGGGGGGTCGAGCCCAAGTTGGGGGTGGGAAACCCCCCCGGCCCATGTATGTTTATGTGGTCTTCGAAATTATTATGAGAGAAACAACTCTAGTAGTTTTAATCGACATTGCAGACATACATGTGTTGGGAGCCCAATTTGGTTTGTCTATCGCCGAACTTGGGATTGACCCCCGAAACCACCTCACGCACCTACCTGAATCCTACTTTCGTTTCTGGACCCACCCAAGACGGGCGGCGCCCCCCAAATTTTTGGATTTCGACTACCCTCAATCCATTTTCCGTCCCATGTACGGTTACAGAGTAGCTGATGCGTGTCTAAACATGTGACCAATTTGTCTGTGTTCCAGTTTAGAATGAATGGTTATAGGATTTGCGTTCATTCAAGCCGACCACTAAACTGTTGTACGTTACACCGGAACAAGCCGCCACGGAGAACTTTCGCAAGTTACTGACATCACTTTGGAATCGAGGGCTGCTCAGCTACTTCATTGTGGACGAAGCTCACTGTGTTTCTCAGTGGGGGCACGACTTTAGACCGGACTATCTGAAGCTCGGCCAGCTACGAACTTTGTTCGCAGACGTAATAATTCCAGCTGCGCATGTGTTTGGGTTTTGTATTATCGTGGGCAGAGTTAAGGTGCCTTGGGTAGCTTTGACTGCCACAGCCACTGCTAAGGTGCAAGAAGACATTGAAAAACAGCTCAAACTAAGGCCACCGCTGACAGAGTTCCGTGAATCTTGTTTTCGCGGCAACCTCTTCTACGATGTTCATATGAAAGACACGATCACCAACCAACTGCCTGAGAAGCATTTGGCCCTGTTTGCTGCCCGAGCGCTAGGGCTGGATACCGCCGACCACAACCAGAAGGTGTGTAGTTGGTCCAACTAGTATTAGTCTAAGCGTCTGATCCCGAGACTGATGGTTTTTGCTGCAATTTTCGTCCGATTGCTCAAAAGCCACATTAACCCTTTCGAATTCACCCCTTTATGGAAGGCGAACATTGAAGCTTAAGGGTAACCCCCTCACCCCCGGCCAGACATGGGCTAGCATTTCGGCTGATGGGAGGGTAGAATTTTGAATTCCTGATGGGGGGTAGGAGCGCCTGATGGGAGGCTGAGGGGGTGGTAAGCCAAAAAGTCCGATTTTTGGCGAAAATCAGGGTTTTTTGGCTTATTTTTCATTAAAATAAGTTAAAATTAACTATTCTGAGCTCATTTACGCCTATTCCAGGCATATTTTTATCATAATTTTCGATACAAAATTCTTCCCAAAAATTCCTGATGGGGGGGTAGCGGCCGGCTGATGGGGGGTAAATCAGAGCCTGATGGGGGCCAACCCCCCCTCAGCCCCCCCTTTGCCCATGTCTGCCCCCGGCCCGATCCGATCCGATGTGGCGGGGGCGTACGATGTACAGCCCTACTATCAGACCTGCATGGTCCATTTCGCGACCCCTGATATCGTCATCTCGGACGCTGTGCCCTTCTTTCACTGCCAAGCCACTACTAGCCATGCTGTTGGGTGCCAGTCACTAAGAGAGTGCCTGACGTGGTGATGTCATGGTGCTGTTAGCTCACAACCGCCGCCCGGCCAGTGGCACTAAACCGGTATAGGCCTTCTTGCTGGTTTCTAAGACAGCCCCTGACGTCGTTGATCTTCTTTTCCTCCAACACAAGCATGCTTTGGGGAGCGGCTTTCGGTGCAACGGCAGATCCAGTCGGTTCCCATTTTACCTACTCACTGTAACCAGTTTTCGGTGGCCTGGATGGAGTTTTGCGCCGACGACCAACTCTTGCTTGCCACAACTTGGCAACGAAACTTGCCCCGCCGAGTGAATGGCGCACGAGTTCGCGCACAGTGGCTATGCGGCCTAAACCACTACACCGACTGTGCCGGCTTGTATCCACTCTCTCGATCATGATCTGAACTGTGGTCTTTACCCAGTGTCACCAGTTGAAGGAGTGTAGTGAAACGATATATAAACGCTAAACTTAATTGTACACTCAGTTTGTTGTGTCTGATCTTTCAGTATTTACAGGTGAGCGGCAGCGGCATTCTGTATTGCCGCACTCGTGAGAGCTGCGACGAAATGGCGAAGGAGCTGACTAAACTGGGAGTCAACTCTGTGCCGTATCATGCTGGTTTGTCTCAAGCGGTGCGTACAGACGCGTGCAGCTTCGTACGCTTTTGTATCTTGTATTTAGAATCGAGAATTGACGCAAGATCAGTGGATGCAGGGCGTTGTGCCTGTAGTGGTTGCAACGATTTCCTTTGGAATGGGCGTTGATAAGCCTGATGTTCGGTACGCTTTGTTCCGCTTCAGTACTGCCGTATTACCTACTAGAATTAGTGGCGCTGGTAGTTTGATGAGATTTGGCCAGCATAAGCGTGCGTAGGTAGTGTCTCTGCAGATTCGTGGCTCACTGGAACCTGCCTCAGTCTATGGCCGCTTATTACCAAGAATCTGGCAGGGCCGGACGCGATGGCCAACAGGCTTGGTGCCGGGTTTACTACAGTCGATCTGACCGAGACAAACTGCATTTCCTCTTACAGCAGGAGCTAAAGAAAAAGAAAGTACGATACTGACTGTTTTTAACGCTGTCGGCTTGCTTTGCTGAAGGATAAGCAGAAAGACATCTCCTCACTCAAACGATCACTGACAGACGGCTTCGAAACTATGGTAGCTTTCTGTGAGAAGCCCAAGTATGTACTGCCTCTATCTACAGACAAGTTCGTGTCGGTCAGGGTGTCACGGCTAGGTCAGGGGATTGTGCGTCTTGTCGAGAGACTGCGTTTGCGTAAACGCGTAAAGGTATGCATTCAGCAAACTATAGAAGGATTCAATCAATAGTGCATATAGTTCAACACTGCCAACAAGTTTTTCTGGTTTGCCTTGCCAGTCAGTTTCTAAGTACAATTTCGACGTCTTAGCTCAGACATGGGCTAGCTTCTGCTGAGGGGTGGTAAATTTTCAATTCCTGCGGGAGGGTTGTAGCGGCGGCCTGAGGGGGTAGGTCAGAGCCGGAGAGGCGATCAACCCCCCTTTGCCCATGTCTGCTTTAGCTTGGACTTGTTTAGTCATGTACTGTCTACGATGGCGTAAGCCGATGAAATTTATGGTGTTTGTACTCCTTTTTCAGTGGAGGTGGGAAGGAAATAATGCACTTTTGAAAATTGTCGGTGCGCTACGGACTGTAAACGTTTTTGTATTCCTACAACTTTTACTCTCAGAACGCTCTTTTTTTGTTTTGCTGATCAATTTATGTTGCTACGTAATACCAGTCAGTGCACCAAGGAATTATTTTTGTTTGGAGTTACACGCTCCACCCCTGATTAAGCCACTGATTCAATGATTATAGACCAAAATCGACGCCAGATACCACCATGTACTATAGGGCTGGAGGGTTACCCCTAGCTAAAACCGTCAACCCTCCTTTTCGACCCCAATATACAACTACTAGTAACGGCTCATACTACCAAACCGGCCCAGAAATCACCAGTTTTTAGCTCAAGATCCGCTTAAAAGGCCTTCGGTAACCCGAGATTGGCGTTTCCGCTTCTGATAAAGAGAGATCGATGTTATAGAAGCCTTTTCTGTCATTTTTTCTTGTTTTTAACTTATAAACCCTATTTGGCACCTAAACTAGCGATTTCTAACCGTATTGTTAAATACAACATGCTAAAACGCATTTCCAGACGTTTTGCAGCTTTTTGAAATTTTGGGCCCCTCTCTGGGTAGCCCCTCATGGCAGGCAAAACCCCTCCCCGGTCCGGACCTGTGACATGTATGGCAAGTGCATTTGCGTGATTGTGCAACAGCAGTTTTGCAGTCCGAAAGTTCTCCTATGCGGCAAATTGGCTTTGCGATGGAATATCAGGCACTTTGGATGACTTGACCGGCACGAACCCTGACAGATAGATCAGTATTACTGGGCCGACGTACAGTGGTTCTTTGTCTAGATGCAGACACGCCATGCTGTGTGGTTACTTCGGAGACAAAACGGTGAAAGAGTGCGCAACTGCCTGCGACTTCTGTACAAATCCGAAAGCTGTGGACAAGGCGCTGGTGGAGCTCGAGTCTGACTGGCTGAGACGGGCGGCCTACGGAAGGAAGCGACCAGCTGACAAGGACGACGACGACGATCAGTTGTACGGCGGCGGAAAACGCGGACCTGACACGTACTAAGCATTTCTGTCTGCGAGCAGAGTTCATCTGAATCGCTCAGAAAGTTTCAGCCAGTCGGACGACGTCGATGGCTTCGGTGACGCAAACAGAGAGCAGAAAGAAAAACAGAACAGGCAGCGATTGCTGAGTTCAGAGTTTAGCAAACGCAGAAAGGTGTTTGCATACAATGTAGGTTGAGTCAGTTTAGAGCGATCTTTGTTTTGTAGCTCGGTGACAGTTGCAAGGCCACCAGTTCTAAGTCGACGGCTCACAAGCTTATTTCTGTAGACACTCAACGGATTCCAGACCTCGGTGTACAGCGTCGTGAAAGTATGCGTCAGAAAATCGAGAACGAACTGAGACGCAACCTCAGCTCCGAGTCGTCCACGTTAGTCTGTCTCAAGTTTTACGTCTCTCTCCGCATGCATTTCTTTTACAGTGCGCCTGATCTGGATTTGACTGCTGTTTCAAGTCAACTGGAACACGAAATCTTTCGAAGTGCCAAAACTTCTTTAACGTATTCGGGTGCCATGTGCAGAAAAGTGATATTCGATCGGTGCCAAGTTATAACCAGTCGGTTCCCATTTTAGATCAAAGATATTCGCTCAAAATCGAGTCAGATTCTATCCTCGTCATCTTTCAAGCTGGACTCTCTCAACGACAAGGGAAGTTGTTCTGTGTTCCAGTCCGCTTCGTCACTCCTCTGATCGCTCATCTTTTCATTCCCGACCGTATTTTCGGTGTCAAATAAACTTTTTAAACAGCTAATCCATGTTCTTGTAATGGTTTCAATCCGGTTGAACCTACAGTATTTATTTTATTTTATTAGTGGTTTCGCATTCTGTTTGTTGTTGCGCTGTGAGACGAGCATGAGGAGCTTTCACAGCAAGTGGTGCTTTTGGAGGCTACAAATCTGATTCAAAAAATTATTCAAAATTTTTCACATTGCATCCGCGAGCAATCGGCCAAATTGGACTGGCAACCAGTAATCCTGTTCTTTTTTCGCCAGTCAGATGTTGAACACAGGCTCTCAGTTTGCTGGGATTTGCTCAGACGGGAAAACACCGGTAAACATAGTCATTTGTATTGGCGCCTCCTCTGATAGAAAGACCATGCCTGACTGAGAGTCTCCGTTCCGTTTCCCACGTTTGAATGAAATTCAGAAATTTTAACGCAACAAAAGTTGGCACTAAAATTTTTTGGTTAAAATCTGCACAAGCAAACAATTTTTCCGTTCAGCTCACCTGGTTTGGTTTGGTTTATTATTGTGTCACTGACTGACCGATCACACGACGATGTTGAGAAATAATTATGTTGTTTCCATTGTTGTTAATTATGATGCAGTTTCCTCATGTCTGAACAAAGCCGCTACGGTCCCGAACCATCAACTTCAAGCCGACAGCCGTCTTCCTTCACCCAGTTGGTAAGCACAGCACGGTGTGTCAATTCTGAATTAGGATGCATACATGAGCCGGAAAAAATGGAGGGGCTGTGACTTTTTGGCGGGGGGTTGCTGAGTATAAAAACACTCTTCCAAAAAATGTCCCCAGATTTTCGGAGGGGCTTATGTCCGACTGAGGGGGTATGAGATCAAGTCGGTCTCCAAAAACAGATCGCCAAAATTTCGAAGGGGGTCGTGCTGGCCGGGGGGGGCTGCCGGTGAGGGGTGATAAACCCTCACCCCCGGCCCATGTACGTATGTTAGGTTACACTATACGTATTGTCTCACATAGACCGTGCACGTAGGTAATTTGAGGGCGTCAAGGAAGTATTGTCGGAGGCTTGCGATCGTTTGGGATGGAAGGAACCAACCAAAATTCAAAAAGAAACACTTCCAGTGGCCTTAAGCGGTCGTGATATCATTGGATTGGCGGAAACTGGCAGTGGAAAGACTGGCGCATTTGCATTGCCAATTCTACAATCGCTGCTTGACACGCCGCAACGGCTGTTCGCTCTGGTTTTGACCCCAACAAGAGAATTGGCCTATCAAATAGCTGAACAGTTCGAAGCATTGGGCGCCGCCACTGGCGTCAAAGTCGGTATGAATTTGTTTTTGTTTCGATTATCCTGGAGTGGACACTATCACAGGAAACATTAAGCCCGGTTCACACTACCAAATAAGAAATTCTTCGCCTTATTTCTTATTTCGCACCGCTTCACACCATGTTAAATATGAAATAGCTACGAAATAAGAGTTGCGCCGTGTTAAGTATAGTGCCTACAATGTATATACTTGCAAATCAAGGTTTTTTCAGCAGTTGCATGCTATTTCACATAGAATTACACACATGGTCATTAGGCAGTTGATAAGTTTATTGACAAATTTCAAAGCATTTATTTCCGGTTAATTGGTTTTCGGTTGGATGGACCGGTTCTTGACTGTGCGACTTGCAGTTGACCGTCTGTTCAAAGAACGTACTAAAAATGCGATAAATGCGTTCTATCATTTCACTGTTTTTGGTGTTCCGCCGATCTACTGTGACCGTACGTAAGTCGCTGAGTTTCCAACAATTGTTGAGACAAAAAGATTTCTGATTACACTGCAGCTGATTTTTACTGTACTGATTTCTTATTTCTTATTGCACACGCCTTACTCTTATTTCTTACTTCTTATTTCGTATTGTGCGCCGGGCCTAACTCAGTTCGAAAGTGTGCATTTTAGCCGTTGTCGTGGGTGGCATTGATATGATGACACAGTCCATCACACTTGCTAAGAAACCTCACATTGTCATTGGTGAGCTATTGAATTAGATTTTCTTCATCTTTCTCGCACTGCTTCTCCCAGCCTGAAACCCGATGATTTATATAGATTCAAGTACGTACAATACTTTTGTCGGCGTTTCGACAGACCGGATTTATGGCCTAATAAGTCCCGAACGAATATGTCTGTCAGAAATTCAAATGAAGGTTTTCTAAATCGGTTTTGTTTATGTTTCCCGGGAAAGCAGTGAAACAGAATTTACTGGCCAAACACTGACTAAATAAATGCAAATAATTCTTTCAGCAAGTACGTAGTTTTGTGACGGCATGCAGTCGTTCGGTTCCGGTTACTTAATGCATTGCAGGTGAAGGGCAACGGTTGTTCTTTCAGCTACACCAGGTCGGCTAGTGGACCACTTAGAAAACACGAAGGGTTTCAACTTGCGTGCTCTCAAGTATTTAGTAATGGACGAGGCTGACCGAATACTCAACATGGATTTCGAGGTGGAGGTAGACAAAATCCTCAAAGTGATTCCTAGAGAACGGAACACCTATCTCTTCTCTGCTACCATGACCAAAAAGGTGCCTTAATCCTGAAAATTTCACAAGCTGACATGGATTTGAGCTGTTTTGGTTTACAGTAGGCTGAAGTAGACACAAAGACAGATGCTTTCCTAACCGACTTTCGGTTATTTTCAGGTGGCCAAGCTTCAACGGGCCTCTCTGCAGAATCCTGTCAAAGTTGAGGTTTCGTCCAAGTACCAAACTGTGGAGCAGCTGCAGCAGTATTACCTGTTTATTCCATGCAAATACAAAGTAGTTCCTTAATTAAGCGATGTCTGGTCAGATTGGTTGAGTGGTGTTCCTTATAGGACGCGTACTTGGTGTACGTGTTGAACGAGCTGGCTGGAAACAGTTTTATGGTCTTCTGTGCTACGTGCGCCAATGTTATGCGAACTGCGCTGATGCTGCGTAATTTGGGTTTGGCTGCCATTCCACTGCACGGTCAGATGAGTCAGGTAATTGGCTTATGTGATGGCTTGTTGTGTAAAGCTTCGCATTTTACAGGCCAAGCGGCTTGGGTCTCTGAACAAATTCCGAGCGAAGGCGCGATCGATTTTGGTTTCCACCGACGTGGCCAGCCGGTAAACCGAACACCGTGCATTTGTTTAATTTGATCGTGTTGATAAAGCTTTTTCTTCCAGCGGGCTCGACATCCCTCATGTGGATGTAGTTCTTAATTTCGAAATTCCCACCCATTCTAAAGATTATGTGCACCGCGTCGGGAGGACGGCCAGAGCTGGGCGCTCTGGGGTCTCCGTTACGTTCGTGACGCAGTGAGACACGGCTAATTGAGTTTTGCAGCCGGCCAATTTGCAAATTGCAGATACGACGTAGAGTTGTACCAGAGGATCGAACATTTGATCGGAAAGAAATTGCCGCTCTACAAGACCGAGGAGTCGGAGGTGATGTTGTTGCTCGACAGCGTCTCTGAAGCGCAGAGGGTCGCCAAACAGGTCCGTCGTTCTGCTCGTTTGATTGAGCTTAACTGAGGTTCTGTTTCTGAAGGAGATCAAAGAACTGCAAGACAAGCGCAGAAGTGGACGTAAACGAAAATCGGCCGCAGATAGTGACGGTGAGGTTGCCGATACAGAAGAAGGAGCTGGCTATCGGCAGAAGATAAAAAGCGGTGGCAAAAAGAAGAAACTAAGACGTTAAAAAGTTCGAGAATAAATTTGAAAGTGGTCTATTCCCTGATACTGATTTTGTTGTGACGCAACGCTGCTTTTTGCGGTTCTACCTATGTTCCTGATGCCATGCTCATGTCTTTTTATTCAACTGAATCAGTCGGCAATGATGATGCGTCTGACGCGCAACCGCATTAGGAAGGCGCTATCGGATGACGCACTTGGTGACTCGCTTGCTAAGAAGTCGCCGTCACCCTTGAAGCGTCAGTGTGCTATCAGTACGTCCGATGCCAACCTTAGTCGCAGACTGGCCGGCTCTGATGATTCAGACTCGATGGAAATCGAAGGTAAAGGAGAAGCCGCGTGCTACTGCGTACCACCTCTTGCGTACTTGCCGCTTGTATGAAGCTACAGTCTAGTACTTTGCACAGATACATGTCAGTCAGTCGTATTGTTACCAAAAAACAGTTGGGTAACGGGTCCACAATTCGCCAGTTTAATGCTATGTTTTGCAGCCCAAGCCCAATTTGTTTTGCAAAACAAGGGCATGGCAAGTATGACTTTAGAAAGAGAGTTTTATTTTACGTTTTAGAAGCAAGCGGGGCTAGCAGTTGGCAGCCACGCTATTGGAGACAGCAGCTGGACAACATTCGAGAGATGCGTGCCAGCAAGGATGCTCCGGTCGACAGTATGGGTGCATCTTCTTGTATCGACCCCAATTCGTCTGCCAAAGTTTGTTTTCGTAATATCAGGCACTTAACGCCATATACAAACGGTACCGTATTGGTTCTTCCAAGCTTATGGTGGTGGTACATACAAGGGCCGCCGGGGTCTGAGGGATTGCTCAAACCCCACTTTGGTTCGACGTACACCGTCATACCAATTCTTCTGTATAGCACCCCAAACTGTAACTCGTAGCCACTCCTTACAACAACTATCTGTTCATCGAGTACAGCACGGTCTAACACGAGACGGTTTTCCTTTGCTTGCAGAGTTGTCCCGATATGGAAAAGTTTATCTGATAATGTGGTCCATTTCCGATCTGTTAAAATCTTCAAAGAGGCAGTCAGTCGCTTAAATCTTTCGTGTTTTACTAATAGATAGGCGTGGGTTATAAAACAGCTATAATATGGCTAACTCAATGCCTTTTTCTTAACTTATATCGCCCTTATCGTTACTTTGTTGTACTTCCATTGCTACCGGCACTGATAGCCCAAGGTACAGATACCCTCATACTACCAGACAGGTGGGGTGCAATAATGCTACCACTACCCTAAGTACCGTACCATACTGTATGTCGTTAACTGCTTGACTATTTTTCGTACGTACGATAACAGTATTTTGTATGTCGTCAGGCACGGTCCAATAGTAAGCTTTCTTATACAGTAGAACCTCCACAAACGAGACTCCATAATTGCGACGCCTCCAAAACTGGATTCCTTTCTTTGTCAGCGTCGTATTTAATAGAAAATTTATAGGATCAGCGCTTCCAAATCTTGCTATCTCTTATGCTGTCCAGTCAGACTAAAGACGAAGTGACTTCGGAGGCCATGAAGCGCTTACAAGAACGGGGATGCTCGGTTTCTACCGTGATGGCCATGACTGAAGCCGAGCTTGGAGAAATCATTAAACCGGTCGGCTTTTGGAAGGTTAGTTATAAAAGAGGCGACCAACCAACGACATAGAGTGCTGCAGACGAAAGCCAAACACATCAAAGAGACCACGCAGTTACTGGAAGCCAAATACTCTGGCGACATACCGTCTACTTACGAGCAAGTCTGTCAGTTGCGTGGAGTCGGCCCTAAAATGGCTCATCTAGTCATGTTGTTAGCGTGGAAGCAATGCACAGGCATCGCAGTAGACACCCACGTCCACCGGTAAGGCCAAATTAATTAATTAATTAATTGTGCTGCGAGAACTGCCTTCAGAATCTCTAACCGACTCGGATGGGTGCAAGCCGCCACATCCAGTCCCGAAGCCACACGAAAAGCCCTCGAAAGCTGGATGCCCCGGTACCCTTGCGCGGTCGATTCAGACATTGAAGTGAACGTGTTTAGAGAACTATGGGTAGATTCAAACAAATTGTTGGTTGGATTCGGACAGCAAATCTGCAAAGCGTCAAAGCCAGACTGCGCTAGATGTCTGAACCGCAACATCTGTCCCTACGCTCTCATGCACATGTAGTAAACACAAAAAGCTTGCGTTGTTCTTGTGTATGTATTATGCTCAAGTCAAACTTTTTTGTGTTCTTACATTGGCCGGGGGGTTGGACCCACCCCAGACAGCACTAATCCACCCGGAGCAGACTTTTCTTTTTGTACCCACCCACGAAAATCGAAAATCGGTAGTCGAACCTCCATTACTCTCCTCCTCGGATTTTGACTCCCCGGCCCATTACGCCGTTGTTGTATTGGTGCGTGTTGGCAAGCGTTTTCCATTTTACTGCCGTCTATTTTGACGAGTCCAAGTTACTGTGCCGAACATGATAATGCCAGTACGTAGTGGAGAGGTGACAGTAAATTCACCGTTCAAACAGGAGCACCCACTCGCAGTGCTTGGTCTGAGGGAACATGTCCACCGGAACCACTGAGACGAGTGAGAACGGTTCGCCGATGAATCTGTTGGACACCGGTCGGCACAAATCAACGAAGTTCTTAGTAGCACTTTTGGGGTCGCAAGACACGTAAACGATTCGTTTGAGCAACTCGGTGCGACGCAGAGCTTGGACGAGTTTTACTGGCAAGCCTGCCCGCGGCGGATCCAAAATACCAACTATCTTTGCCTCGTCCAGCCGCTTCACTTCTGCGGGCAAAAAGTACTTTAGTTCGGAAAAGACATCTTCCGCTTTTCCGGTCACAAATTTGCAATTAGCAACGCCATTCGACTCGGCATTGTAGCGAGCGTCCAAGACCGCTTCTGCGCACAGCTCAACCCCGATCACTCCTTTGAACTGAGCGGCCAGACTCAGTCCGATAGTGGCTGTGCCACAACAAATGTCCAGCAACAGCGACTCCTTGTCCGAACCCGCCAACTCTCCGATCGTCTTGTAAAGCAGCTCCGCCGCTTGACTGTTGGTTTGAAAGAAAGCCCCGGGCGACACACGGAATCTGTAGCCCAGCAAATTCTCGTAGACGTAATAAGCGCCAGCCAAACGCTCGTAAGAGGTTATTCGACTCTGACTGCTGCTTCCTTCCCAGTAGAGCGAAGTCACTCGGAAACCATGGCTCAGACGCGCGTGCTGCCCAAACCAACGCACTAAACCAGCTTTCACCTCTTCCATTTTGTCCCGACTCTCCGAAGCTTCTTGAACGCTAACTATGACCAGCAAATCAAAGGCAAAACTGCGCAATGTGATCATTTTCCAGAAGCCCTGACGCATCTTTTCGTCGTAACATGGCAAGGTCGACTGACGAACAAATTCTTCCAGTGACAAGACGCACTTCTTCATAACTTCCGGTATATGTATGCACTGGTCGATGGGGAATACCACAAAGCTGCCCGAAACCACGAATCCAATGGTGGTTCGGCCATCAGCTCCTGGTCCGATGGCAAATTCACACTTGTTCCGGTAATTCCTTTGCACAGGCGAGCCCACAATCGGCTTCATCAGTTCGCATGGCTCCTTGCTCCGTTTGCAACCAGCAGACATCATTTGCTTTAGTGAGCTGGCAAGCAGACTCAGTGATTCCTCAGTCTTCAGACACAGCTGGTCTTCATAGAGCACAGCACGCAGCGGCGTCACGGCGTCAAGCATGCGTTCGAGCGAGGTCGACTGATCGGCGGCACTGCACTTAACCTCGGGTGCAGCTTGCGCGCGTCTCGCTCGAACCACTCTCCCTTTCCATTCATAACCGTCAACCATCTGTATGGCCTTCAGTCGATCGGTTTCGCATGCAAACGAAATAAATACATGACTTTTGCCACAACGAAACTTGGACCACGCCGGAATGGACAGCTTCTTCAGCTGGTTCTTTATCTGCTTCATGCTGGCGTATTTCGGAAGATTCTGAATCTGCATCGGGTACAGATCGGCCCGGCTAACCAACTCGTCATCGTCACTATTATTATGGTCCGACGGTTGATCACCGGAATTGCTGGCTTCGCCATTGCCAACCGATGTCATTATTAAGGTTTAGACGAGATAACCTGAAAAAATAGGCTATACGGTTTTAACAATAACAGCATTTTACCCGATTCGCGCGGACCGAAAATGTGTCCGTTAGACAAAATTGTCTTGTCGGCAAGCAACAAAATATACACCGCGAATCCGCGATCTCCGACCGTCAACACTAGCAGCTAAGTACACCGTGTCGGGTGCAGCCAACCGCTCTGTCCAAAATATGCTCAACCGTTTCATGGATAGCTAAACTAACTGGATGCTGCGCTACAAAAACGGCGCCAAAAGTTCCTACACGAGTAGCCCAAGCGTTGCGCACGAGTTGGGACGTTGTTATTAGTGTGGGTTTGTATATTCAAATATACATATACAAATTTGTATATACAGGGTGTGCCAAAAAAAAACAACCCAGCAGAGTTTTTGCTGTAGCAGCCGCAAATCACAACCGATTTGAATGAATCCTTTTTTAAATGAAAGATAAATAAATTCTTAAAAGATTGATGTAACGTTTGTTAAGATAGCCTTCTTAGTTCCTGAGATATTTGTCCTCAAAGTCAAAACAGAGATTTTGGCAATGAACAAGAGTGATAAAGAACAACCCATCAGATTTTTTACTTTTGCAACCATGAATCTGAACCGATTTGAATGAACCCTTTTTTGAATGAAAGACTAATAAATTCTTCAAAGATTGGTGCAATTTTTATTGAGATTCACAGTTTTGTTCTTGAGATATTTGGCTTCTAAGTCGAAACAGATTTTGGCAAAGAACAAGAGCGATTCCATTGCATTTCATAATAAAGCAGATTCCTACTGCTGGGGCTAATGATGCTTTAGTGCTGAAGTAAACCGAGTTTCTGTGTCACCTGTAAAGCCTCCAAGAGCCCTTAGCAGCTTAGCAGTAGCAGGAATCCGTTTTATTACGAAGTGCAGAATAATAAAAAAATCCCTCTTGTTCACTGCCAAAATCACCGTTTTGATTTTGAGAGCCAATATCTTAGGAACTAAGCAGAGTACATTAATGAAAATCTCAGCAATCTTTTAAGAATTTATTTATCTTTCATTTAAAAAAGGATTCATTCAAATCGGTTGAAATTTGCGGTTGCTACAGCGAAATATCTGCTGGGTTGTTTTTTTTTGGCACACCCTGTATATACAAATGTTTTGGATATACATATACATATACATATACATATACAAACGGACTGTTGATGCAATATTCAATATACATATACAAACAGACTAGATATACAAACCGTTTGTATATTTTCATTTGTATATTTTTGCAGTAAGTAGTTTAGCACATTTTGGCCAGTTTTGTATGGTAATTGAGATATTTTTACAGTTTCTTTGGGTGTTTTTGTATTTTGAGCCTATGTCTTCAACTTTTCCAGAAGAATTTGTTAAATTTGCGGTTTAGCCTCATCTGCATTAAGACCAAATATTATTCATCTTTGTTTTAGAAGTATTTCGCAGTGAGTTTTTCTGTTTGAAACGAAAAAATGGAATAGTAGGCATGCTCAACGACGAAATTGATAATCGAATCCCGCACGTTTCCTTTTTCGTTTCATCCCAGTTTTAAACGTGTTATTATTTTTTTTCAGATAAACCCGTTCATCCATTCTCCCTATGATGCGTAATAACGATTTCAGGGGCTATTTCTGCTTAAAACTACGTATACCTATGTACGAGCTTATTAGGCCTGAATCGAAGACTAAAGCCAGAACCTAAGCTTTAACAGACCTGTTAACCTAAAACTAAGGGGTGTACCTAAAGCGTACATGTAAGTTTGAATTTGTTGCTAGTATTTGTATTACTTAAAGATTTTCGACCACCGGTGACTTACCTACATCGCACAACAAATTTCTTGATATTAGAGATCTAAAAAGCCTGAGTTTTAGCAACAACATAAATTTTAGCTGGTAAAAATCTTAGACTGAGGGCAGTATCACTTAATAGAGTTCGCACCGGTTGGGAGAACTGCCTGAAATCGGAATACACTCATGCAATTTGAGAATATTTCATGTTGGCTAGCCCTACAACGCCCTACCATATGACAATGACACCCGTCATGGTACCCCTAACCCACCTGGTTTGTCGAATTCATGGTTTCCAGCAGAAAATTTATAATATTCTTAATATACAAATATACAAAAAAATATGCAATATTGAAATTTTGTTTGTATATGTATATATACATATACATATACAAACAATGTGCATTTGTATATATACATATACATATACATATACAAATGAAGTAGGCATATATGTGCCCACGTTAGTTGTTATCCCTTACCTTGAAAAGGCCAACTCCCTCACCCCCTCCCTATATAGGTTCAGTCACCCTAATTAGGGTGTCAGAAACCCAAATTACTGTACCGAAACCCTGTTTAGGGCCGCAGAAACCCTGAATAAGGTCTATAAAGTCTAGAAACTCTCTTTAACCCTTCTGAAACCCTAATTTGGCGTTGAAAAGAGTGTTGAAACCCTATCTTGGTCGTCAATTTCTATTTGTGCGCCTGAATTTTTGTAAAGTGATGTCTCGTTAAACTGGATTCGCATAATTTGGATAATATTCGCCTTCCAGACAAGATTAGGCTAGGTCCCAATTTCCCCCAAGTTATCTGACTTGTTAATCCGGACAAGACATTTGTGGTCCCAACCTCGAAATTTGCATGGGAAAGTGATTCGTTAATACGAATTTGGTTAATTAGGACAAAATTCATTGCCCAATTTCTCACGTGAGAATTTTCAATGGAATGATCCCGCCTGTTAGACAGAAGTTGAGTCAGACTGTAAATTTTTGCCTTTTTAGGAGCTATGTAGTATAATCAGCTGAATTTAGCTTTTTGCTTTTAATTAGGAGGTGTCTGATGCGCAACTAACAGAAAGCTGTCGTTTAGGACTGTATCCGTAAAGCAGTGTTTTTGCTTTGATTCGTTAATCCGGAAATTCGCTAATCCAAAAAATTTGCTGGTCCCAACTTATCCGGATTAACGAGACATGACTGAAAAACACATGGCGCAAAAACAACCGAAAGAACTATGGGGGAAAGAATTTTTGGGGGTACAAATTTTAAAGGTGTACATTTTGGGGGCAAACAAAGTACTCCGAAGAATACAGGGTGTAAAAGGCATCCTGAAAAATACAGGGTAGAAATATTGAAGAGATATGGGCAATGTGAAGGAAAATCGTTTGATTATTTAGTGATTTCCACAACCGAATCGGTCTATTCTCGGGAGAGTATTTCGGCATGGCGATTCGGAGTTGACCAGAAGAGATGTGAATGTGAAATGAAAGCACTAAAGCACATTGGAAGTATGACAGCTGAAGAAAGAGTTCTGCCAATTTCACTAAATTCAGCGCCCACAGGGTTACCGGCCGGTGCGTACGGCTCGAAGAAACCGAATTGCTAAAAACGGTGAGAGAGGGGGAGGTTTCGGTTAAAGGCTAGCTGGAGTAAGCAGGCAGCTACTTTGCGGACGACACGGGGTTTATCATATTTCAGCATATCTTATATCGGGCAGCATCCGTTTGTTTTGGCGGTGTTTTTTATTATTTGTCATCTGCCACTACCACCACCACCGTAGACAGTGTCCCACAGAAAATGCATAGACAAAAGGTTGCGAATCATTAGACTAAAACACGAAAGAAAGAAGGAGTGAGGATAAGCAGGGAGGGAGCCGGCGATCAGCTGTCCATTATCAAATCGGGTACGTTGATGAAGTCGGGCCGTGGCACTGCGCTGCTAAAAGCAATGGAAGCTCGAGAGGTAAAGATTCACAGTTGTTACTGTCATGTCTCGTTAATGCGGACCTCGTTAATCCGGATATTCGCCTTCCGGACAAGTTTAGGCCAGGTCCCAATTTTTCCCCATGTTATATGTCTCGTTGATCCGGATTCGTTAATCCGAACACGTTTTTCCAGGTCCCAAGTTCGATTTTTACACGTTGAATGATTCGTTAATCCGGACAAATTCTGGTGCCTGACTCTTTAATCCATAAGTAAAAAATAATGGTAATAACATAACGCGATCGAAAGTAAAATCAAATAAAATAAATGGTTGAATCGGGGCCCAGAAGGGGTTCGAAAGAAATTTTTCTTGTAATCCAACTGAATACGATATTATTTGAAAGGAAATGTTTTTCTGATTCTAAATATGCAATCCGAACGTTTTTATGGTCATTTGTTCCCGAGTTACGAGGTGAAAACTGAGAAAGGGTCGAAAAATTGAGTCTGTCAAAAACGGACAGGAAGGTGATAAAATGTCTTTTTAGGTCAAATAAACTAAGATACGAAAATTTAGGCAAATTTAAGGCAAAAGATTTCGATTTCTTTGAGAAAAGTCGATACCTAGAAAAACCGGCTTTTAAGTATTGAAAACGGCAAATATACAACTAGTGGGTTGGGTTGATATGTTGTTTCACCAAATTCTGTCAAAAAAGTAATGCCAGAACTGCCCAAACACGGGTCTGGGATCGACTTGACTCTAAAATTCTAACGTCGTGGCTTGTACATATTTGCAGCTTGTAACAAAACTCCCGTCACTACATTGTATCAACTAAAGTCTGTCCAAAAAGGAGCGACTTGGGCCTTATACCAAAGTTGTAAATGAGCTCGAGCTCTTGCCCACGGTTCACACTGATCTGCGCAACTTCCGCTCTAAACTCTAATTTGTGCAACGTACAAAACACTTTAGGAGCCGGATTACGATAGCAGGGTCAGGTTTTCAGGGTGGCAGTGTCAGAATCGAATCCGACGGTCTTGAGTATCCCATTCAGGAAGTTTCAGCCAAATTCTGCTTTATGCCTATGTCCCATTCGATGTGAAATATTTTTGCAAACTTTGACCGACCATATCTCTGGAACGCTTTGACCTAGAAGCGTCATAAAAGCATCAGTGGAGTCGCCAGAGACTCTGGATTCGAACTCTGCAGTCATCTCATTTTCTTCGCAATTAGGGAAAAAGCTCATTTTACGTTGCGCAAGTGTTTAGAGCGGAAGTTGCGCAGATTAGTGTGAACCGTGGGCAAAAACTCGAGCTCCTCTACAAATTTGATTCTGAGGCCCAAGTTGCTCCGATGCCTCCATAAAAAGTTATTCGCAAAAAGCGCCTGGTCGCTCCTTTTTTAGACAGACTTTAGTTGAGATGTTTGGTTCTAGCGATTCGGGCCCGACCGATCCAGATTCGGACCGTGCCGCAACTTCGTTCCGCGGTCGTGCCGCTTCGTCATGCCGCTCAAGGCACTGGTACCGAATCCGGCAGATCTGCAGAGGTTTGTCTTATCGCAATGCAGCTGGTACGGTGCAGTGACGCTGTTGCAGCGCCTTCTTGGGACTGTCGCACGATGCTCGCTATCTGTTTTCCTTCAAACCAGCTACACGAGCGGCCGGCAATGCAGCTGAAGAAAACAAGGAACGGCTGGAGTTGTGGGAACTATCGGCTCGAGAAGCTAGACGGGTAAATAGAAACTCAACTTCCCTAATTCTATTGCAGTCTCTTGCCTCAAATGCTCTAGCAGAAAGAACAACTAGAGACCGCTCCGCTGTTATGGCTAAGACTCCTTGTAGTTGTAGGCCGTCATAATGGGGAGTGAATTTCGGAAAGACTGTCTGAGATAGTTCGATCGGCGCCTTTGTAGTCTAGGAAGGTTTCGTTCGATTTCGATTTGTATCGTATTCACTGATAGTTGCAGTTTGCACCTAGTACCGAACGTGTTTCGGTTTCAGCGATTTTCTACAGAGCTTCGAACTCGTGATGATCTCTCTGTCACATACGTTCACCACGACTGTGCTTCTAGAATCTGTTTGGTTTTAAGTTTTTGGTAAGAGTTTTTTCTTACCTTTCTATTCTTTTCAGACAGCCGTCTGCTTGTTCAATCAATCAGCTTTGACCAGGTAGTAGTCTACACAGCAGGGGCACCCCCTTTTGTGGTTGAGGTAGGAAGGAAAATTAAGAAAAAATTAGAGAAACGATTAAATTATCACCTGTACAGTATCTGTCTTTTATATAGCCAGAATACGTTTTAAATGCTTTTTTGAAGGATAATTTTTCGAAATTTCTCGCCCTGGCTTGACAGAAGCCTAACCAGGCCTCTTCAAACTACTAAAAAACTGTTAGTTTTGTCAATTTTACGCTCAGATTACATCTTAAATGCGACTTTGAATTGAAGCTAAGTTTTGCAAAGTTTTAGTGCCTTGGCTCAACCAGGCAGTTTCAAAATTTCACACCCCCTTTGCAAAATCTGGGTACGCCACTGGTTTTGATTCATGTAACTCCCTCATTGTGTCTATCGTTGGTAATGTTTATGGCTCCTATCATGAAGTATATTAGATAATAAGAATAATATTAGATAACTGACTGAAGCGAGACGTGGCGTGCATTCTTGTAGAAAGGATGTATTTTTGCTTTAGCCTTCCGAACAGAGATGAATGGGGTTGCCAGAACTACATGCTGCACTGTTCGGCCAATCTGTTGCTTTTGCCTCACCTCACCAGCAGGACGTTTGTGGAGTTTCAAATGGATCTGAACATAGTGGTTGGGCTGCAGAGACTGAACGACCTCTGCTCCAAAGTTAAGGCTGCCGCCCGACTCCTGCCGTCGGCCACCGGATTTCTGCTCAATACTGGAATCTCCATCGCTGTCTTTGAAGTCAGCGCCACCCACAGTGCAGAGCGAGTGACCGTCGGCAGATACACCAAGACGGCCGTGCACTGCTGGCCACTGGAGACCTTGACTCAACGCAAGTCCACCACACTGCCTTCCCACGTCTTTAACAACCTCACTGCCTACGCCTCTTCTCCTCTACGTAATCTGCTTCTTTCTCCCATAATCTGGGTTCCTGCCGCACCTGGAAGGTCGGAATTTCCTGTCTGAATGGATTGTCCGTGTAGCCCCTGCGTTAGGCCACACTGCGGGCCCATCACGCACACCCACATCCATACATGGGCCGGGGGGGTAAGGGAGGTATACCCCTCCCCCTCGGTCGGCCATACCCCCCTCCCGGAGGGAGGAAATTTTCGCTTATTTAAGGCAAAATAGGCGTTTTTTGGCCTTTTTTTCGGGGGTGGGGACCCCCCCCCCCCCCCCGAGGTCTCAACCCCCCACCCCTCCGGATTTTTCCGACCCATGTATGCCCACATCCTGCCCTTCCTTCGCTACTAGCCTAAACACATGCTCTGTGTCAGTCTGGGCGGGTCTCAGTGTTAGCTGTTCCCGTTCCCCTTCGTCCCAACACGTGTGTGGTTGCTATTGTACTTTAGGTGCAACGGCAGCTCCAGTCGTGTTCCCATTTACCTATTCGCTTTCACCAGCTTTCGGTGGCCTAGGCCGTGCTCCATGCCTAGGCTGGGGTTTGTGCCGGCGACCAACTCTTTGCGGCAAGAAACTTGCCCCGTCTGATGGTTGAGCGCACGCGCACATTTGCGGCCTGAAGCACTACACCAACTTCGCCGGCAATTTCTGTGTACTCGGTCTGGGAAAGAGATTTCCTCCCAATCCCAAAGGGTCCTCTCAAACTTTACACTACAACGAAAATTTTATCCTCAGAATGCCGTTTAAAACATTCTCGCCCTGGTTGGATTTTCCTTACCTTGATTGGTCAGGGAATTTTTACTTTGGTCTTGGAAAAGTCAGGTAGTTAGTTCCGCTCTACGAAAGTCGCACGGTCCTTGTCTTTTAGAGCCAAGCAGTTCTGGATTGCGTGGAGTAGATTACTGACTGGTCTGTTGATTACTGCAGACGCACACGTGCAAAGGGGCTGAAGGGGTTGTCTGTCACTCTCTGACCTACCCCTCAACCGACGCTAACCGCTCATGATTTTTAGAATGAGTTTTGAAAAGAAACATAATGATAAAAATTAGCTTAAGATGTAAAGGAGATCAAATTGCTTATGAGTTATGTTGACCTATTTTGACGAAAAGCAAGTAAAAAACCTTGATTTTAACCAAAAGTAGGACTTTTTACTTACGCCCCTCAGGATGCTGCTCTGGAAAATGCTAGCGCATGTGTGTTGAAGGTTATGTATTTGTCTAGTAGATTAGAGAGTGTTACAGCTGGCAGTGCTGTGACCGTGAGAGAGGTGTGGTTGGAGGTGGAGGGGCTGCTGAACGGACTGGCGTCGCAGGTGTCGGAGAGGGAGGGTCTCGACTACCGAGGCATCAGCGATTACTGCGTAGAGGTGGTGTCGGTCGAGCAGAGCAGTTGCGCCGTCGAACTGCTGCTGCCGACCGTGATCGACGTGCTGACAGCGCAGTCGGCGTCGCCCTCCTACTTTCTGCTGGTCTTCATGCTCGACTGGAACTTCCGTTCAGACGTCGTAGAGAACGTGCAGTTGGCGGTCGAACCTCAGCTAATTGTGAATCGAAATGGAACGTGGGTGCTCTGTCCACCTCTCTATTGCTCTACTGAACGGCGTTAACTGCAGATTCCCCAAAAACTGGTATCCGATGGGTGCTGCTGAGATGGCGCAAAGGAAGTCGGTTCTCAAGTTGCACTCTACCCCCGAAGATCACATCTTCACCACCATTCCGTTGCTAACTGGTGACAGTCTGAACGTTCTGCGATCTTACTTTGGCGGCATCTCGCTCAAGAAATGATCCCGCTTGTGCATTACCAACTATGTTCATGTTTTACGTTTCGTTGCGTTTAATAACCGTTTTGGTTTACCCGATTAAGGTTGCAATAGTGTCTGACAGAAAACTGAGGCTTATCACAGCCGGCATTCATTCACCCCTGGTTGAAGCAACTGTCGTTGAAATAGTCGAAGGACAAGAACTGAAAACAAGCGTGGCAGGTGCGCACCGTCGCTCTGCGTACAGTCACTCACTGGGTCGTATTGTTCGTCGAACCCGCTCACCATCCTATCGTCGTCGTCGGCGTGTGGACTGAGTGAATTGCACGAAAGACACCGTTTCATTCTTGGAATGTGATCGAACGGATGCATCTGCAAGCTTCGATCAGTCTTAGTTACCTGCCAATTTCATCTTACCTGTCGATCTGCGATCGTATTGAAGTTTATTGCCGAAAAGAACGGCTCGTCCCGGAGATCAGAGAAGCACTGCAACCTTTCGTACGGACTGACTTTTAGCAGCTGAAAGGGCAGACCTGGTATACTGCCGGAAGCCGAATGCCTTGGCTACCTTCAGTAACAGGTTTTGAGCGTGCAGTGAAGCGTAGCTGGGAGGTATGTACTGGGGGAATCGTAGCGTCAGATGATCTTCGGCAGGGCCGTACGGGTATCTGCCGGTGAGCAGCACGTGCAACAGCACACCCAATGACCACCAGTCGACGGCCCGGTCGTAAGAGTAGCCACGCGCTACTTCCGGTGCCATGTAATTTAGTGTTCCGCAGATGGTGGCCGTCCGATCTCCGATGCCCAGCCATTTTGCCAAACCGAAGTCGACAATTTGGATGTGCCCTGAACTTGCATTATCAGAAAGTCATGTAACCTAACGATGGAACGCACCGTTATCGTCTAGCACTACGTTTTCCATCTTTAAATCCCGATAAATTACTCCACTGCCATGTATGAAGTCTGCAGCGTACAGTCTTGTGCGATTGTTAAGCGGAATGCGTAAAACCTAATGCTGAGCTGATCTCGGCAGCGTACACAGCCACCACTTTTTCGCTGAACGGCCCGGTGTCTCGCCACACCTGGTATAGATCGCCGTAACCCATAATGTACTGAAGCACCAAGTAGAGTTTGGATCTACACTGCCAGCTGGCATAGAAATTAGCCACAAAAACGTGATGACCAAGGCTTTCCTAAACGACAGTTTCTTTGCCACAGCAGGGTTGCTAGGATTAAAGCTGTTTACGTGAATAGAGACTTCGTCTTTAATCTGCTGAGTGGCATCTTTTGATATCACTTCAGACTTGTTCTGCACCTGTAATGGTTCTCTGAAGTCTTATTGATTCTTAGACGGCACAGTGCGTATGGCTGGACAGTTCCGGCGCACTAATCTTTTATGAGTTTATGTAATCTGCTGCGCCTACGTAAAAGTAGAAGAAGACAGATGGCTCACCTTCATAGCAAACACAGCATCCGGTTGAGCTTTCAGACACACCCGATACACCTTGCCGAACGCACCGCTCGCAATCGTACCAATTATCTGACATTTACGTAGACGTAGCACCACTACTTCCAGCTTACAACAAGTAACGAGACTTACTGAGAAATGTTTTTCAGAAACTGGGCCTTTGTTGGGATACTCAGGCAGAAATATCGCCTCCAGCCACGGTATCGGCCAGGGAGTTCGGCCGTCGGTCAGTGAATTTATACTTGCCGTGCTGGCTGCAATAAGCTGTTCTAGACACATTAATTAATTAAAAAACTACAATGTCATAAATACCACAGGATAACGGTTAAACTATGATCACTTTCGTGCAGAGACGTCAAAGGTGAGTCAAAGTTCTAAATAGCCGTGTTTACTTAGAGTCACTCTGGCAGTAGGACTGAGCGTTCTGGACCTCCGTTTGCTTTTACGGCGCCTTTTTGGCAACGGACTGCGTAAAGCGGCAAAGGCCAAACTGATCATAACTGAGACAACAGCGCCGAAACCCAAGCTCTCTGCACTTACAACTCTCTCCGGCCGAGACAAAGCGCTTTTTGTCTCTCGCCAGAACAGTTGGCGCAAAGTTTGCAGTAATCTGTTTCAACCGCATCCAGTCAGGTGATTGATCTCTTTGCGCTCACCTCTGTCAGATGAGACAGAAGCAGCTGTGTCCAGCTTCCGCTTCCGGCGCCGCAAGCTGCCCACGTTGGACATGGAAAAATTGAGCGACCCTCCCAGTGTCCTCTTTCTAAAGGGACTGGAAAATCTAGGCCAGCTCATTTCTCGTTTGCTTTCTCCAATCATCCACGAACTGAAACTGCGGAGACGGGCTGTGAGTCCTCGGCTGAGCACGGCTGAAGTGATGGGGCCAAGCGAGTGCGGTCTGGAAGACTGATTGTTCTCAGGCACCGGCGTCTCACAACACTCGCAGTCCTCCTCAGCCCGGGGCGTCTGTTCCTCTTCGACCACCTCGGTCGACAGCGACATTTGCGGGTGGAAGGAGCTGGTGTCGAGCGTCTGGAACTCCGGACACGACGGCAGCGAAATGAAGCTCTGATTGGCCACACGAGCCTTCTTGGCCACCGGCGAACCGTCCTGCGGCACGAAGTAGAGCTGCATGGAGTTGCTGCGAAAGAACTTGTGGGCCGCGCGTTGCTGTCGAATCTCCTTCGGGTAATAGCGGAAGTGCTGGCTGCCCGACTGACTGATGCCGTCTGCAGCCACGGCCGGCCGGGCAGTCTGGGCTCCTTCTCGCCGCTCTCCAGTGTTATAGGTGTTGCCCATGGTCTTGGAGCGGTCGACGTTCAACTGCAGCAGGACAAAGGGCAAAAACTGCTCTCATTGCCGTCGTGGTTGGCCGGCGCCGCCGCAACGGCTACTAATGGGGTCGGTGAAGCCTGCGAGCTCGATCGATACTCTGCAGCTACAGCTGCTTCGCTCTATCTATTATAAACCACCAAGCACACCAATTGGATGGCATTGATCCACTGCTCAATTCAACCTTCCTGTCTGCTCCAGCCTAACCTCTTTACATCACATCCTAACTCAGCCATGATTCTATCTGCTCTTTTTGAGCCTCACATTCTTTTCCGATTTACAAGCAGTTTTCTGAATTGAGGTCCAGTCATTTGAACGTTTGAACATTTATTACTAATTAATTGGTTTAGCAGTACAGCAAATAACTGGCTAGATAAAGGGTTGGCTGGGCCGTTTGATCCACTTCAATTGCCCTAAACATCAAAAGTCAATCTACATACACACGTAGTTCAACCGTTGATTTAGATCTAAGTTGTTTTACTAACCTATTACAGTCCTTAAATTACCTAAAATAACAACATATGTATATGGTACCACTTCTTTTTTATGATACCCTTCGATCGAGGCCTCAGATGGAAGCATCAGGTACCCTTTTGATCGAGGTGTCATGTGGTACCATATACAGTATATGGCACCATTAATCGGAACTCACATGTACTAAATTAGCTTGAGAGTTGCGGTTACACCTTAGCTAGAAAGGCCAACCCATCCACCCCTTTCTCACGACAGTTTAGAGACCCCGACCCCAAAATACAACTAAGCGGCAAAAGTACTAACAATCGGGCTCAAAATTCACTAATGTTTGGGTTAAAATCCGTTTAAAAGACCTTTAATGACCAATTTTGGCGTTTCGCTGTTTACGGCGTTAAGGCATCAAAGCAGTAGTAAAACTACAGTGAACCCATACCATTTAAGGTACCACCTGTGGCCTCGATAGAAGAGATAATGTACCATATAAGGAAGTGGTAAGTTATGAAGTTAAACCGGTACCGTTTATGGTACTAGCTCCATATATGTGTACTGGTACCTTTACGTACATACGTACGTTTCTGGATCAGAGCGCAGGTCGTCTGAAAAGTCTTCCAGGGTACCGTTTTTTGTCTTTTTCTGAACAAATTTCTCTGAACGACCGTTGTTGACTTAATTGTTAAACATACAGTACATACGACATACATACATACAATTGCGTTATCAAAATTGCTTGTTTGCAATGGCTAAGAAGGATTCGAAGTGCTCGATGAACATTCTAACAGTCTGCGGCTTCAGGTAGTCATTTATTTGTGGGAAAGTTGTTCTTTGTTTGGCGGAAAGCCGTTCTCAATTCATTCCCATTGATTTTGTGCCGCCAGCACCTTGTAAAATTATGAGCTCTGGTTTTCGTTTGGAGAAGTTTGTGAGAAGGAAGAGAGGAGAAAAGAAGGAAGGTGAGAGAGGAAGGAAGAAGAGGAAGAAGAAGATGAGGAGAAGAGTCGCGTCTTGGCCATGGATAGTTTGCGCTATCCCGTGTGTCACGGCGGCCCCGGCATCCGTGAGAGCGGTTGTTTGTGGGTTCGAAACCGGTCGAAGCGACTGGAAGTAGTCGACGTAAAGCCCAACCCAGACCGCCGAAAGCCGGTGATGGCCAGTAGGTAAATGGGAACCGAACCGGCGCTGCCGTTGCACCCAATGGCAGCAAAGGGGAGGGTTGTTTGTAGACAGGGCTACCCCATTGAAGGGCTCTGAAAAGAGCGAGGGGTGTCCTGAGCTGTCCGAAAGGACAGTGGAACTCATAAACAAACAAACAAACAAGAGTGCTGAGAGGAGAGAGAGTGATGAGGAAGAAAGTTATGTGGAGCGAGATTTTGAGCAGTAAAAGGATGTTAAAGAGAAGGATGGTGATGAAGAAGTTGAGAATGAAGAGAAGGAGAGTTGAGAGGAGAAGAAGAAGAAAGGGAGCGAGAAGAAGAAGAGGGAGAAGGGGAATGAGAAGAGAGGGCAGAGGAGTAGAAGAATGGCAGTTCGTTTGAGTTCGCTTCATAACAGAAGGAATCCCGTTTCTCCCATGACAAGTCACCAGTTGAAGGCGAAGGCACAGAAAGGCCGAAGCATTGCGCGCAAGAGATCGAACCTACCGTATCAGTGCAGAGCAACTTACTGGAGATGCCGAGTCAACAGAGGCGGAGCAGTTCTCGCTCGTTCATTCGTTCCCCGATTGTCAGGCACAGCGGCGGCCCAGTTGACACTCGTGAGGGGGAGTGACGAAGGAATGCGTGATTCGGAGTGTTTGTAGCATCAAGTTATCGAGTGGTTGTGTGTGTGCGTGCCCTTGAGAGTGTTTGTGTGTTGTGTTGTGCATGACCTTACTAGTAAAGACCTCCACTTTCGTTTCAGTACCTAGTCCGTATAGCGCGGTGAATGACCAAGTAGCTTGTCTCAGAAATGCTGCCGTTGCTGTTCCCTCATCGGGTAGACTGGCCCCAGCCCCGGCACTATTTAGCAGTCGGCATTGTTTCAGATGTTCAAATGCGAAAATTCGTTTTATTGCAGTGGTCTCCTTCAAAATGGCCTGTTCTGGTGTTAAATCCAGCACAGGATTTACTCTGAAACCGCAACGTTGCATTACAATCGAACATGCATAGTTTAGCCGCAATCTTTTTACTGTACTGTAATCACAAATGAACGTTTTCCGAATTTGCTGAACAATCCACTTCTGATTTTGCCGAAAATCGGATTGTTGAATACACCGAAAATTGAAATTTTTTTGCCGATTTTCAGAGGCCCTAGTAGGCGTAGTAGTTTTCCTTCCAGTTACCTACAGTACGTACGGTAGATTTGTGACGTAGTGAACGTTTGCGCAAACAAACAGTGTCCACACTGCAAATTCCACGTTTGATTGACCGTTAGCGCCGGGTGACTAGACTACATTGTATGTGAACGGAATTCAATCAAATATAATGCTAAGGGTAACTTTGATGCCTAGCAATTTTGGGCAACATCCATTGACTAGGGCCCGATCGGATATCCGGATCCGGATCCGGATCCGGCCGGATATGGCCATATCCGGATCCGGATATTACCTGCCGGATATGCCGGATATCAGTCACAGATAAGAAAACGTGATTTTTTACGTATTTTGAAGTTTGAACATAAATTACGAAATGAGCTCAGCTTTCATGCCAAACTGTGTTTCCCCTTCTGTTTTTTTTCAGATGAGGTCTGTATCTGTAAAATAGGTATGCCTAATAAATGCTAAAGATTGCATAGACATTCCGACCAAGCTCGAAAATGCTTGGAAAGCGTCCAGTTATCAATTTCTAGCCGCGGTGATAAAATATGCAAATATGCAAAAAATATGTACATACAGCTGTATCTCATTTTTGCATGCATATGATATATGCAATATCACATGCATCGCAAAAACCCGATATTATCCAACCATAGTTTGAACTAATTATTAGACGTTGTTTTGAATCAAATGTTATAGAACAAAGAAATGTATATACAGTATAGATAAAAAAATGTCCCATCGCATTTTCGGCCTTCACTCAAGCGTTTCGTTCTCAGTCACTTCTTTACCGATTTGGCTCAAACTTTCAGCAAAAATTAACAACATGGTTGGCTAAATGTTCTGCAAGTTTGGTGCCAAAATTCCGACTCGTACTGGTTTTATGACCCGAAAACTAGGAATGAGGGTGGTCCACGCAAATTTACTTTTTTTCGGTAATACAAGGAGTACAGGCCTGAAACTTGCAGGAATGATTGGTGTTGCTATTGGGCATAACATACTAAGCGGGCAGCCCTGTAGCTCAAAGGGCACTAAAATGGGGGAATTTCAAAAACATGACGAAATATGACTTTTCTTCGTAAAACTGGCAAAATGACGATTCTAAACATTTTCAATTTTCAAAAAACGCTGCAGGAATGGTTTCTATGGTGTGGAACAGAGCTTATATATCAGGTTCATGTATTTGTCGAACTTCCTGCTACAATCTGTGTTGATTAACAACACATTCAGTGCTTTGATTCTAGAAGGTGCGGATTTCTTAACTATGGAATTTTCACTCATGTTTTTGAAATTCCCCCATTTTAGTGCCCTTTGAGCTACAGGGCTGCCCGCTTAGTATGTTATGCCCAATAGCAACACCAATCATTCCTGCAAGTTTCAGGCCTGTACTCCTTGTATTACCGAAAAAAAATAATTTTGCGTGGACCACCCTCATTCCTAGTTTTTGGGTCATAAAACCAGTATGAGTCGGAATTTTGACACCAAACTTGCAGAATATTTAACCAACCATGTTGTTAATTTTTGCTCAAAATTTGAGCGAAATCGGTAAAGAAATGACTGAGAACGAAACGTTTGAGTGAAGGCCGAAAAAGCGATGGGACATTTTTTTTATCTATACTGTATGTGGTTTATTGCATTATAAAAAATTTTTAAGTTGATCAATGATATCCGGCATATCCGGATCCGGATCCGGCCGGATATGGGTGCATCCGGATCCGGATCCGGATCCGGTAGAAATTTGTATCCGGTCGGGCCCTACCATTGACAGACAAAGCGTTTATTCAACAAAACATGAAATCAGTGATTTTCAAAGCCCTACCCAGTCTGCTTGAACTGAGCCTCTAGACCAGAGGATTCGATCTGAAAACTGATCGTTATGATCTTTCTGTTCCTGACAAATTCCACGAGACGATCGGGGTCGTACTCGTTCAGTGTTTGCAACAGCCCTGATCGATAAGGTCGCGAAACAGCAGTTTTGGATTCGACAAACTGTGCAGTCTGTGCTGTAGACACAGAGTAGACTTCTTTAGCGACTGCCTTATTGCTTGCAGAGCTCAAACGCTCGATTTTAGACAATTTCCACCTTCTTCTTTTTCTTTATCTCTTTAGCTGAGCTCGCTGGTATTGCAAATCCAGTTTAGCCACACTGCATAAGGCTTGCAAATCAGGGAAACAGCACAGAATTTCTTCAGCTAGAGAAACTGACCGTTACAAAGCTGAAAATTGGCAGGGATCTACATAGGTTACTTGCACCAAGAATGCATGTTGGCACTAAATTCGCGTGAAATTTGGTTGAATTCCGTTCAAATGGTGGCGTGCTGCAAATAAATGACCAAAGTGTAACACTCAGCATGGTAAACCCTAGAGTGCGAACTGGTATTGGGTATTGGGTGTATTGGGGTGTTTTCCAGGTATTGGGTATTGGGTATTGGGTATTGGGGTTTTTACCCCCCAATACCCAATACTAATTGTGACAGGTAAAAATAAAGAAAAATCGATGTTAACCTGAAAAATTGATCTGAAAAAATCGAAAAAGTTGATCGATGATTCGGTTTAGGAAGCTGTTTTCGCGTTAAGGAGCCATCCATCCAAAATCCCGACTTTTCGGGGCCCCTTTCCCCCAAAATCGCCTTGCGTCGTTTCTTGGGAACCCCCTCCCCCTAAAGGCGACGTCGTTTTCGGTTTACCCCCTCCCGATAAAAGTGCAGTACATACAGTACTGTCATGTTTTCTTGTTACCATACTGTACAATCAATTGAATAGATCGCTACAACCACTATGGGAAGCTTTTCTGTATGTAGAAAAATTTGACAGAATATAATTAAATTGAAAATAATACAATCAAAGTTCCCTAAAATTCCGAAAAATTTGACGTCGCTTTTTGCCGTCTCCTGGTGTGTCGTCTATCGTCGCATTTCAGCCGACCCCCTTCCCCCTCTGGAACGACGTCGTTTATGGACGGCCTAATCAACTAAACGTTAGTAGAATTTCCTAAAGCGTACGCTTTTCTAAGCGCTACAGCAGTAATCAATTTCTTTGTTCTTATCTAAAATAAAAATGGTGACATTTCTAATGTCACCGTAACGGACCAGCCATGAACCGTAACGGCCATGTACCATACACATGGCTATTGTGGTGGTGCACACAATTTCCGGCAGAGTTAGGAAAAATTCGCCGGAAGTAAGAAAAACGACTGAATTACGAAATAATAGGTACCAAAACTGATAATTTCTGCTAATTTTACGCCCAAAATGGCTTCTAAATGCTTTCTGAAAGGCTAATTTTTCAAAATTTTCTCGCCTGCTTGGGCAGCGGCCCAACCAAACCTCTTAAAAATTTTAATTGCAGTGCCAAAAATCTTTTGTACACAACTGGAATGTACCTATCCAGTGAAATGCAATTTTTTGCCCAGCTACGCAAGTATTGGGTATTGGGTATTGGGGTATTGGGGGTCTCAGGTATTGGTATTGGGTATTGGGGTATTGGGTTTTCTAGGTATTGTTCGCACTCTAGAAACCCTGTAGATTGCCCTTCGACTCATTAAATGGTGAAAAAGTGCGCCGGAAACGGCACTCTGTTCTGCAGCTGTTCGAGTATTGCTGAGCTGACCAAGACGCTGTGGTTCTCCTTGAACTGCTGACCATTCGTTCTTTGCCTTCTTGTCTTGTCAACATAACCCTGGCTTAGACTAAAGCTTCCACCTCCAAAGGCAACACCGAAAGCCAAAAGAGAAAGCGATTTCAGGATCTATTTTGTGATTTTAGCGCCCACCGCACCAGTTGGACTGAGCACGATTGCTTGTTTGAGTCCAAGCTTTAACGATAGCTAGCTAGTACGTACGTCACGTCAGGGCTGAGCTGAGCCAAGCAAAGCCTTCTGTGGTCGACTGCGTCTGTTTTAAAAACAGAAAACACGTCAGCCAGGCCAGTGCCAATCGATAGGCACAAGTAACTACTAACTATTGAGAAAGAGCTCCCCGTGACGGTGACGTGTGACTGGAGTAGCGCAGACGCGTCATCACAATTGTCACACGTGGCAGCCGATTCGAATGGCCTCCGCGGCCTCCTCAACGTGGTCGATCGATAGTATCACGCCATATGGCAGCTCGCCAGCCAGCTTCCTTCGCGTCTCACCCCACCCCACTTTTGAGTGAGCGCCGTGCCGTGACGCCTTGTTGCTTTATCTACGGTTTTGTCAGTGGCTGGCGTGCAGTATCTTTTGTTGTGCGACGACCGACTGGATCACAGCTGATAAAGAACGGCGGCCGTCGATTGTGTTGAGGTAGCGCGGGTTGGTGCAGAGGGCCAGATGGTAAAGGATTTGAACCGTTATGAGTTGTCCGACCCAAACAAAACACGCAACGATTTCTTTATCGAAATGAGTGAGCAGAATCTGATGGCCGACGACGCCTGTACCATACCGAAAGGACGACTGGTTGCGGGTGAAGAAGATGACCGACTGGTGGACAGCCCTCGCGCAGTTCCGACGGACAGAGCAGAGCCAGTCTACAGATCTCAGCCTTCTCCCAGCACAAGAGCTTATGTCACCGTCATCATTCTCTTTATCATCAACCTGTTGAACTACATGGACAGATTCACCGTTGCTGGTAAGGCTTGTCTTGTGCTGAGTATATGTTGCGATTGGAATGAATGTCTGCGCTGTTTGTTTGTTTGTAGGCCTATATAGTGTACTGACATCGCCTCAACTACATATGTCGACACAATGAATTAGGCTATACAGTGCAACTTACGTTTAGAATACCAGAATTTGTGAGATGGGCTATCTCACAAATCTGACAAACACCAGCAACCGAGTCACAAACGGCCCACCATTTGTTTGTAACTTGACCCGGGTTGGCCGCCCTTTGCACCTGGGTTATTTAATTAGTACAGTCGTGCTTTATGTTCAGAGACACAGCCCTCATTTTTTGGCAGCGCTAATTTTTCACCTTCACTGAAAGTAAAAATCCGCCAGATTTTGACTGGTTGTGCTAGAAAACTAACCTGGTCAAGGTTTTAAAGTCCAAGTATAGATTGGTTAGACTGCAAAATTTGGGAGAAATCCGATGAAGAATTCGTGAGATATGTATGTTCAAATTTTACGTCTGAAAATCCGGGTCAGTTCATTTCGGATAGGGCATAACTCCAGGTTACAGAATTTGCAGGTTAGGATTTGGCCAAAACAACCTGTAAACTATAATAATAACTAATAGCGACAAAAATCTTTTCATTCACTTCAAAATTGACGGAATGGCGGCCATTTGAAATTATTCGGAAGACTCGAAAAAGGCCAGGCGGTCTCTTTTTATGGCAACACTGTATTTTTATGTGTTCTGCTGACTTGTCAAGTACAAGTACACTGTATGTTAGTTAACTTTAATGCGTGGGTGTGGATTAAATTGCTTACTTGATGTTATAGTTCTTGTGTTGCAGGTGTGTTGACAAATGTACAGAAGTTCTACAAAATTTCTGACTCCGAGGGCGGCTTGCTGCAAACAGTCTTCATCATAGCTTACATGTTGTTTGCTCCAATTTGCGGTTATTTGGGAGACCGTTACAACCGGTTGTACATAATGGGCGCAGGCTTGGTGGTGTGGACATTGGCGGTCTTCCTCAGCACCTTCGTCCCAGCCAACGTACGTAGTCATCCTTCTACGTACAGTACATCTACCTTACTAATGCGCTTCGGTCTAGCACTTCTGGTTGTTCGTTCTTTGTCGTGGTGTGGTGGGCATCGGAGAAGCGAGCTACGCCACTGTGTCGCCTACTATTATCGCCGATCTCTTCACGAAAGACGTTCGGTCGCGAATGCTCATGGTGTTCTACTTTGCAATTCCGGTTGGCAGGTACGTATCAAAATCTAATCGTATTACAGTCAAGCACTTAACGCCGTTTATGGTACCGACACCATATAAGGTGCCGGTACCATATATAGTGACGGTACCATATAAGGTGCCGGTACCATATACGTATAGTGACGGTACCATATAAGGTGCCGGTACCATATACGTATAGTGACGGTACCATATACGTATAGTGACGGTACCATATAAGGTGCCGGTACCATATACGTATAGTGACGGTACCATATAAGGTGCCGGTACCATATATAGTGACGGTACCATATAAGGTGCCGGTACCATATACGTATAGTGACGGTACCATATACGTATAGTGACGGTACCATATAAGGTGCCGGTACCATATATAGTGACGGTACCATATAAGGTGCCGGTACCATATACGTATAGTGACGGTACCGTATAAGGTGCCGGTACCATATACGTATAGTGACGGTACCATATAAGGTGCCGGTACCATATACGTATAGTGACGGTACCATATAAGGTGCCGGTACCATATATAGTGACGGTACCATATAAGGTGCCGGTACCATATATAGTGACGGTACCATATATGTAAGGTGCCGGTACCATATATAGTGACGGTACCATATAAGGTGCCGGTACCATATATAGTGACGGTACCATAAGGTACCTAGGGTAGTGGTACCATATATGGTGACCGGACCATATATGGTACCACTACCATATATGGTGCCCCCACGTTCGGGTACTGTGCTGGAGTAAAATAGGCAAGTTTTACGCACTGTTGACTAGCTTGAGATGTTGACAAGAAGGCGACGTAAACTGCACTTCGGCGTTTCTTTACTCGCCTTAGACAAGTTTGATGCTTTACCACAGTTCAAATGACATTGTTAAGGTCTCCATAGGCCCTAACACAGCTGTCATAGTGGATCGTGTCTAGTTTCAGGAACAGCATTCTACAGATTTTGCGTAGTTTTTAGCACTCTCCGACTTGTTAAGGATCTGTCAAATCCTGAGACTGCAAATTAAACCATACCCAGTGCTTATGATTACAGAAGCATAATACAGAGCGTTTCTATATGGTACACCGAAGGTAAGGGTACATACCATATGTGGTACCACCACAGTGCCGAACGCGGGGGCACAGACCTAAGTGTCTGGCTGTACATACTGTACCTCCAGAAATTTAGCGAAAAGTAAGTTTTTCTGGAAAATGAAAATTGCCAGAAAACCTTGCGTACTACATACTGGCGGTATTACTCAGTTTGTAAGGATAAAAGGTGCAGCCAACAGGTAGAGTAGGGGGTTGAGTTTCAGCGGTCTGGGTTTTGTGGTGGGCGCCAACGTGGCTCATATGCTCAATGATTTCCGTTGGGGCATCAGAGTGACACCGATTCTGGGTGTTGTGTGTCTGTTGCTGATTATGTTGGTCCTTCGAGAACCAGAACGCGGTCAGTCAGAAGAGGGAGTCGATCTGAAACCATCCACTTTCACCCAGGACCTGAAGCATTTAATCCGCAAGTTTGTTTGGTGTCCTTTGTGTGCATGTTGTGCCTAACAGGTGTTAGTCTTACAGTCGCAGCTACATCTGGTCGACAATTGGCTTCACAGCAGTGGTGTTTGTGGCCGGCAGCATGACCTGGTGGACGCCGAACGCAGTGATTCACAGCGTCGGACTCGGCTCTGACCAGGAAGCCACTGATGAACAGAAAGCGCAGTGAGTGTGCTATGAATGCGTTGCAGTAAAACCCTGAAAAGCCGGCCGACTGCGCCGGTCCGCGGGGTTGCTCGTATGCGCACGACCACGTACCGCAGCTCAGTTGCAGACTGACTGACAATTGCGCTGGCGCAGACATGGATTAGCATTTCGGCTGAGAGGGTGGAAAAATTTGAAATAGCGGCGGCCTGAGGGTCAACCCCTTAGCTCCCCTTAGCTATTCTGCGCCTGGCGTGGCTTGTTGGTTGTCACTGCGTTGGTTTAGCATCAACCTAATCTTCGGTGTGATCACGTGTCTGGCCGGGTTTCTGGGAGTGTCGGTCGGTTCCCTCTGGGCCATGGTCTGGAGGCGCACCAACGCCAGAGCAGACCCGCTGGTCTGTGGCATCGGAGCGTTGGCTGCGGTGCCAATGCTCTATTTTGCGCTCAACGCTTTCCACTACAATCTCACAGCTGGTTGGGTGCGTTGTTGTCTTCTCTTCACTCTTCTCAACTCATGGCAGCAGTGATTTCAGATCTTCGTCTTCTTAGCAATCACATTGTTGTGTCTGAACTGGTCGGTTGTTGTCGACATGCTTTTGGTAAGAATTTGCTTATTTTCACTGTTTGTAAAGCTACGTACACGTATACCTAGCGGAATCTTTCAGTACATAGTTGTTCCTACGCGGCGCGCTACGGCCAGTGCGTTCCAGATACTATTCTCTCACTTGTTCGGTGATGCAGCCAGTCCGTACATTATCGGTTTGGTGAGTTTGTCTTTGGTGTCACCTTGCATGCCATGGTACTGGTGAAGATGCAGAAGTGTTGCAGTTCTGGTTTCCATTAATTTTAGGTATCGGACGCGTTGCGAGGGACCCAAACAGCGCAGTCGGCTCATTTCTATAGTCTGCAATATGCTCTCTACATTCCCAACTTTGTGCTCGTACTGGGAGGCTTCTTTTTCCTGGGTACAGCCTGGTACGTCACTGCCGATAGACGCAAAGCCGAAATGGAGACCAAAGGTACTACACATACATACTTGTAGCTGGGTTTTAGGCTGGGGGTTTTTTCAGGTACAAAATAGGGACCAAAAGTGGGTTCCCCAGCCACCTTTTTTGGGCTCAAAAAGGTTTTGTGAACTAAAAATCTTGTCTGAACTGCAAAAATGCTCTTTAAAACCCTATTTAAAACGTACAAAAAACCCTATTTTTTATTTCATCCGATAAAATAGAGCTAAGATGCATTTGTGAAACCTTATTTAGAGATATTGACACCCTGTTTCCTGAATTACATGAAATTACGGTTCCTGAGTCCATAAATAGGGTTCCGGAACTTAGAAACAGAAGCCCAAAAATAGTGTTCCAGAACCCTATTTATGGACTCAGGAACCGTAATTAGGGCCTTAGAAACCCTATGTAAGGTTTCGGAAACCCAAATTAGGTAGGCTTGCGGAACCCTATTTAATGTTTCAGAAACCCAAATTAGGGCTTTTGAAACCCTGTATAGAGTTGAACAGAAACAGTCTTGAAATCATATCTTGGTCGTCAGTTTGTATTTGGGCGCCCTGAACAATTTTTATATTTCCCACCAGCTACACCTAACCCAAAATGAGTTCTACCTAGTGTAAAGTACTGAAACGGAGTTTTATCGGGTTAGTAGTAAACACCAACAGAGCGGAGAGAGGTAGATACAGAAAACACGCACTAAACAACCAATCTTTTGAGTAGCTACTGAGATGCTACGTACTGTTGCAGTTGCCAAAAACCTGTCAGTGACAGTGTCGTCAAGTCAACTGAACTGCAATGAGTCGAGTGCGCGTTTGCTGTCGGGGGAGCCGTCCCAAGCACAGAACGACGCTGTCCAGCGTCCGACTGAAGCAGCTGTGATTGGTGCCGACAATGCCACATTTCAAGAGAGGTTTTGACGCCCTTATCACTTCCTGCTCTCGTGCTGTCCTTGTGGCTGCTGGGCCGTCCTGCTAGGTACCTGATAGGCATAATAGTCACTTGTTGTTATTGCTGTTCTGTTATCATTGTGCTACTTGTTTTACGGCGTTTGCCACTTGTCTTTATCCGGTGTACAAGATGCTATGCTGTGAGCATGCAGTGATTCGATCGCTGATTTGTCATTTTCCTCTTGTCAGTGTGGTGTTTGTATATCAAAGTGTTTTCTCTCTCTCACCTCTAATCTGCTTCAATAATAATGGTTTCTGTTTCTGTGCCAATACCTTCACCTTACGTAGTTCAGCAGTGAAGACGGTTTTTCTCCTTACGGAAGACTAAGATTAAATAGTGTGTGCTGGCTGGAAATGGTGTTGCTGAGAATTTTGCAAGGTTGTTGTAACTGTTTTGTCCTTTCGGACTAGGAGTGGCCAACTGCTATAGAGCAGGAAGAGACACAAGGTCCGGCTGCCCCCGTTTCCTGTCTGTGTTGCTGCAAGGTCGCTTCACTGGAAAACTTGAAAGTTTATCGTCCACTAGTTAAAACCCGACACTACTGTAGAGCAGCCACTGGGTAGGACAACGCGTAAACAAATAAAAGTCACATAAAACAACTGAAGTTAAAACGCCCACATAGATTACGAAATCCAGAAGGGTCTAAAAGCTTTTCAAATGCGAACAAACCAAGCACAGGCACAGAAGGTGGTAAAGCATTCTAGAAACGAGCAGCAACCCGATAAAACAGCTCACCCGTGGCGGCCTTATGTCTGGCCAGCTCTACGTGGCAAGTGTGGTTCACACGGCTACTTCTAGAGGCTCTTTCAAACGAGTCAGACGGACAGTAGCGAACACCATGGTAATACTTATAGAAGAGCTTCAATCTCTGTTTCGCGGCACACAGCCAGAGAGGAGAGAGACTTGCAGAAATTTACGGCCCTTGCAATAGTTGCCGCAAATTTCGTCTCTCGGACAGTACCGGCCCACACTGCAATTACCGATTTTGTTTCGTTTGAGTCAGTTTCATGCGCATTTTACAATCAGGATTTAGTTTAAGCATAGACCTATGGTTAGGCTTAAGTTAAACAGATCAGCCTCCCTAGCAAGGGGTCAAGTCGTCTTCTATGATTCACCAGACGGCATCGTCATCGCGTCAGTTAGCCTTTACTTGCATTTCGGTCGGACCGTAAATTGCCATGCTACCGTATCTCCGTAATAAATTCGCGTTGAAAACCGTAAACTATTTAAATGAACAGGGCTTCCGATAGATTCCTTGGTATAGCCACGTTTAGTGTGTCGTTTAAGTGTAACTTATAACCTGGAATTAAAGCAGAAGTAAAGTTTCCGTTTACAAGACGTTTTACAGACTATCTTTTCGATTCTGGTTGCATTACAATGCTGTTTTAAAAAGAAAAATCATAGGTACTCGATAAACAGAGCCATATGGCGTTTGGGCTACTCTGGTACTGCAACATCTGTGCACTGGTCCATTTGGACCACTTTGTGTCGGATATAATATACTGCGCTTATAAATCGCCTCCTCAGAATAATAACGGAACCGGGACGGACGAGCGCTAGTTTTGCGGGTTTTCCAACGTCACAAATCGCCTCCTTGAAAGTAGGAAAGTTGGAAAATCGCAAGTACTCGCTAAGAGAAAGGAAATAAGCAAAAGGGCTCGCAAGTACTCGCTAAGGGCAAAATGAAGAAAATGAGCGCAACAGCTCGTGCTGGAAACGATTGCTTGTCGCAAAATTGTTTCATTCAATAAGTCAAAATATAAAAAAATCTTACTTTGTGCAAGTCCATCCCTGACAAGCTAAAGCTGAAGAACTCGTATTCTGTGGCCTTGCACACAGACTCCCTTTGCCTTCCCATTCCACGATGCTACCCTAGTGCTATTCTATAAACAACATAAATCTACAATCACTTCAAGTGATTAAAGATTTAGGGTATTACGTGCCAAAAAATCTGAAATTCTCTGAACATTGTCAGCGGATATCGGCAAAAGCTATGAAAATATCAGCTTTAATTTTTAGAGTGTTTCATACACGACAAAGCGATATCTTACTGAGGGCCTATAAAACTTATGTTCGTCCAATAGTGGAATCAGGATCACCTATTTGGAATCCATGTCTATGTAAAGATATTGACGCCATTGAAAGGGTACAAAGATATTTTACAAGGAGATTATTTTATAGATGTGGCTGGTCAGAGAGGCCATATTTAGAACGTATTACAACACTGAAACTTGGAACGTTAGAAAAACGAAGGTTAAAAACAGATTTAATACTATGTTATAAAATAAAAAATAGACTAATTGATTTAAACCATAGCGATTTCTTTGAGTTAAATCAGCGAAAATCGCGCAGACATTCACAGATCATGAAAGTCCAGAGTAGTCGTATCAACGTAAAAAAGCATTTCTTTGCAAGTAGAGTAGTCAACCATTGGAATTTGTTAACGGAAGAGCAGGTGGCTGCTCGTTCGGTGGGCGTATTTAAGGATAAACTAACAATTAGTAATCGAGGATTGCGGTTTGCGTAAGTGCACTGCCAGCAAACCGCTTTGCACTGGAGCCTCTGACTTTGTCCTGGTCGCCAATTTTGAACATTCTTCTTACTAACAAGTTCGTGTGCAATAAACTTTACTTTAACTTTACTTTACCCATTTATCCACGTTTTGGAACTATGGGTTAGATTCTACAAAAAGTAATGTAAGGGTCCAGTGCCCGTGTTCTCTTTCTAAGATGTGAATGGGAATCAGGCATAGATCAGAATGATTTAGGAAGCGGTTTCTGTCAAATCGACCAAACGTCGTGTTCTCTACCAGTGGCGTATCCAGGATTTTTGGAAAGGGGGGGGGGTGTAAAATTTTGAAGGTGCCAGGGTAAGAAAATTTAGCAAAATTAGCCTTCAAAAACGCGTTTAAAACGCATTCCGAGCTTAAAATTAACAAAAAATTACAAGTTTTAGTAGTTTATAATGGCCTGGTTGGGCTTCTGAACGACCAGGGCGAGAAAATTTTGAAAATTTGGGCTTCAAAAACGCATTTAGAAGGCATTCTGAGCACAAAATAGACAGTTTTAGTACATAATTTATTAGTTTCTTATATTTTTGACAGACTTTTTCTTCCTACCTCCACCGCAAAGGGGGGGGTGTACACACCCTACACCCCCCCTGGATACGCCACTGTTCTCTACGTGCTCCTTGCGAGCACGACATTCATTTTCTTCATGCCTCTTCCGTAGCTGCAGTGTCTAATAGATTATCGTCACTAACAGTCTATAAGAAATTCCCAAATTTTTGTTCAGTGAAACGAACAGTTCACAAGAGTAAGAACTAACATCCTTGCTTTCCTTGGTTTCCGGAATCTGTCTCGGGTCCCCTTGTGCAATCGGTCTGCCAGCTCGGTTGTTTTCACTATGTTCACAAAACCACGTCGACCTCCAACCATTCTTTATAGATGGTGCAAGGAGGATTCACGTTCGGAGAACGTTGCCGAATTTGCCGGTGTTCCCGATAAGAAATTTTTTTGCATCCGGTGATGTTGGTTGTTCTTGTGCATGTTTTTCTAATTTCCAAATTGTAGGGAAGCATTTTCTATTTTTTATATTTTTCATTTTACTACTTGCCAACTTCTTGGGCCCGCACCCGCCCCGGTCGAAGAGTGACTTTTAGCCGTGCCACTAAGATTGCGCATTATTCTTGTGTTATAGCTATTTTCTATTGTGGAAAGTCAGGGAAATGTGGGGGTTTTGGATTGTTAAACCAGCACGGGTCCCTATGTCTGTCTATTATTATTACTTCAGCAGTTATTATTCTTATGTTTTTAGATAAGCGTCAAACCGAGCTATGAAAGGAGCAAGTGATCACCGGCACACGAAAAATGGAGATGTGTATCCACCGTTTTACCAACATGTAAGGTAGAATAGATTACAGATCAGTCACTCAGCATCATACATGTAACAGGGGGTCTGGGGGTCTGCCCCATACATGGGCCGCTGGGGGTCCTTGGGTTGCCCTCCCCCAACTTGGGCTCGCCCCCCCCAAACGACCCCACCGACCCACCTGAAGCCGACTTGTTCCTGACCCCACCCACCAAGGTTGGTTGCAGCTTCCTCACCCTGGTTGGTCAGGGAAGTTTGACTTTGGTCATGGAAAAGTCAGGAAAAGGTCAGGGAATTTTGCTATACAAAAGCCGCACGAACCCTGAAAATTCTCAAAATGGCCCGCAAACCAGCACTTTTTAGGTGTATTTCAGCCCAAATTAGCGATTTTTGCCGGTTTTTTAGCCGAAAAATTGCGATTTTTGAGCGTTTTTAGTGCCCAACCCCCTCCCAAAATTTGGGCTCAGAGCCCCCGGCCGGCGCCAAACGCCCCCCAACCCCCCTCCCCTTCGGCGGATGACCTGTTACATGTATGCTCAGCATCATTTCTATGGCACTCTGTGGTTAGTAGTAGTTAGTAGCACTACATCTGATCATCGGCGACTGGTGCTGACCGTAGAGATGCCATGCAACATGGTACACCAGTACCATAATATACGGTATGAATGCACTACTTACAGAAAGCTCGGTTGTATGGGCGTTGCGTCAATTGTACTGCTGCAGCTAGATCAGCGATCATATAATTTTTGGCGATAATTTTTGTTCAAAAAACGAAGTTTCGGGTTAAATATTCGAACTTGTTTGGTTGTTTTTCAAATTAACGACTAAAACTGCCCAAAACCAGTTTTCCAGCAAATATTTTCTCTTTTATCTAAAATACTGTGCCATTTCTAAAGATAATGAATGCATCAGTACCTACCCAGGGCTTTGGTGGTGGTGCATTGCCTTTCCGGCCGAGTTAGGACAAAATTTGCCGAAAATAAGAAACACGACTGAATTGCGAATTATTTCCATACATGGGTCGGTGAAAATTAAGGGCTTTTCGGCGGCCGGTTTGTGAGTATAGAACCGCTTTCCCAAAAAATGATTGCCAAATTTTCCGGGGGCATGGACCGCCGAGGTTGGTTTGACCGAGAATTTTTCGCTTTCCCAAAAACGGTCGCCTAACTTTTCGGTTTCTCGAAAAAGCAAAAGGTGGCCAAAATTTTCAGACGGGGCGGGGGTGGGCAGCGCCTACCGGCGATGGCGACAGAAGGCTACTTTTCCAACATTTTCTCTCGCCCTGTTTAGGGAGTGGCCCAACCCAATGTACCTGTTCACTAAAGTGTAATTTTTAGCCCAACTATGCAAGTATTGGGGTCTCATGTATTGAGATTTATTTGGCTTTTCGGTTTTTTCGCATTCTACTTGTAACCGTATTTAACGTTTCCGCTGCTGATATTTAATTTACGAGAAGTCGGTCTGAATAAAACGTGGAAAAATGAATTTCCCGACATTTTGGAACATTTTTCAAAATTTGGACCCCTTTCTGTGCGAAACCCCGGGCCCCCACCCCTCCCGGGGGCCGGATCTGTATGCTAACAGAATAGCTTGTAGAAGCGTTCACTAGATTTTTATTTTTTTCCCCGGTGACCCCCTATAATTTTCTGCTTAGTGATTTCATGCTATCTCTTAGCCATTTTAGCGTTTTTTTGCTAAAAGGAAGATTAGGGCATAGGCTTATCCGATCTCGGAAGAAGATGCAATGCATTGGAAACACTGAGTTGTGCTGATGTGGTCTGACGATGCAGCTCAGTGTTCTCTGATAGCCAGCAACGTGTTTCAGCGAGCGGACGGTTTGCCTCCGTTTGTGCGGGAAGGAGAGATAGAGTATCCATTCGAGGACGTAACGGGAGCTGGAGATGAAAACAAAATAAGAGGCAACTGGTCTTCCAAAGCTGACTTTCTGCTTTCCTGTCTCGGTTATGTTGTCAACTTAGGAAACTTGTGGCGTTTTCCGTACTACTGCTACATGTACGGCGGAGGTAAGTACAACTTGGTTCTGCTGATTTAATTTAAAACCGATTGTGTTTGGGATACCCTCGGTTCGTCGACGCTTGGTTGGTCGATTACTCCGTTGGTCGAATTTAAAACTAATTCACTTGGGACAGTAATTGACGGGCCAGGCCTGCTAATTATCCGGCATGGCGCAGGTCACTTAATCTCAATGGCCAAACCAAAGGTAACTGGAGGCTATAATTGTTCATTCACTCAGATTTACGTTTCTTCGAGGCACATTGTTGTGCTGCACAGAAACGCGGTCAACCTAAACTAATAGTGTAAGCATGAAAAGCAGCGGGTGCAAGCGGAGTCTAAGGAAGGATACGGTATGCCTATAGGCAGTGCGCATTCTTAGATCTTTATGCCCTGACCCCGTTTGAGTGCCAGCTGGGGTCAAACAGTAATTATTAGTCACGTAAACCAAGCCCAGGGCTAAATACAGCAATAACGCCGCAATTCAGCGCAACGCAACTAGAGCAACATGCGGCAAATGCGCATGGCACTTCACCAAACCCAATCAACATTATTCTGTAGGTCTTGTAAAGGTATCGGTAGGTTTGCCTGCCTGTTTCGCTTCGTTAGCACACCCTCCATAGTAGATCCCTCGCGCGGGCGATTGTTGAATGACCACAGTCCATGTCCGTTCATTCATTCCCTTCCGGACGTTTAGCCTCCAGTCATTTTGATTTGGTCATTGAGCTTCAATCAAGTGACCTGCGCCATGCCGGACAATTAGGGGGTCTGACCGGCTAATTACTGACCCAAGTGAATAAGTTTTAAATTCGACCAACCGGTGTCGACGAACGGAACCGAATGCTGTGTTTAGGTGCCTTCCTGATTCCGTATCTGCTGATGCTCATATTTGTTGGACTTCCAATATTCTTTCTGGAGCTTTCGCTAGGCCAGTTTGCCAGTGTCGGTTGTATTTCTGTTTGGAAAATGTCACCTGCTTTCAAAGGTTTTTATGATATCTTCTTTTCTATGTTAAGGTGGAAATTTAGGCGTAGGAATAGCGATGGTAATTGTGTCTTGCTTCGTCAGCATCTATTATAACGTGGTTGCTGCCTGGTCCATCTACTATTTAATCGCATCGTTCGGAGCCAAAGTTCCATGGGCGTCTTGTGGAAATGTATGGAACACTGAAGGTCAGTGTTTTTATTCAGTAGCGCAGTGTCGCACAGTCAGAACACAATTTGAACTTGAAAACTTTTATGTTAGAATTCAAACAAAATTTCTTTTAAATGCAGAGGCCGACTGGAGAAAACATTCGTGGGCCCGGGCTGCTGGTATACCCCTCCCCTTTGGTCGACCATACCCGCGTCGCCGAAAAATTTTTCGAATTTTTTAAACAAAAATAAAAATCTTTGGACCTCCTCCAAAACTACCTTCGGCCCCACTCCGGGTGTTGGTCCACTATTTGCAGCAACCTTTGAAGAATTTATCAATCTTTCATTCAAAAAGGATTCATTCAAATCGGTTGAGATTCATGGTTGCAAAAGTAAAAAATCTGCTGGGTTCTTTAGCACTCTTGTTCATTGCCAAAATCTCTGTTTTGACTTTGAGGACAAATATCTCAGGAACTAAGCAGTTATCTTAATAAACGAAAAAGGATTCATTCAAATCGGTCGAGATTTGCGGTTGCTACAGCAAAAAATCTGCTGGGTTGTTTTTTTGGCGGACCCTGTAGTATTGGCAGAAAAGATCGTTGATTATGGACAGAGTTAGTAGGCAGTATTTAGTGGTTATGTAGGTAGTGACGTGCAGAGCTTTCAGATTGTGCTGTGTGGACTCGGCAGATGTTGGAAGACTGCGCTAACGAAAACGGCACTCTCTTATCGAACGGCTCTTGTATAGCTGACCAAGTAGATGAGTTGATGAACTACACCGACGATTCGTTGCCTTCCTTGGTTGTCAACAGAACTCTGCCAAGCGAGGAATACTTTCAGTGAGACAGACAGGTTGTTGGAGAGACACAGCTGCACCTGTTGTTTCAGTAGACACGTGCTGCAGATGTCTTCCGGATTAGACCAAGTTGGCAACATTCACTGGCAGTTAGCGCTGTATTTGCTTGTTGCCTGGCTGCTTGTTTTCTTCTGCGAATTCAAAAGCATTAAGACTTCGGGAAAAGTTAGTTTTTTTTAATTGAAGTGTAAAACTGTAAAATTTGGTAACGTGAAGGGCTTCCGTTTACTGGCTGATGTGCTAGGTAAGTTTGTTGGGGAGGCCAGAATAAACCGGAGCCCGGAGGTGTTTTGGATTTGCTGCTCAACTGTGCTGCCGAGTGGGACTGACTCCTCCTCGATCATCCTTAAACCGCTGCTGATGTGCTAACTCTGTTTGACATAAATACATCACTTTCTGCTATCAATAACCGAACACGAAAATAATTTGCGCTTAAAGTAGCGAAAACCGTTTTCGGACCTGTTAGTCGTTTTTTGTATTTTCTAATCAGCAGAGCACGGACGTGCGTTGGCCATCCCTACTTGGTGTGGTGTCTCAATGAACTGTTTGCAGTCAAACGTAGTGCTACATTTTAATGCTACAAAAGTTTCGGCAGTGGAGTTTTAGAGTTAGGGCGGTCTGACTGGAAGTGCACAGTGTAAGATGATATTGCAGGTCTGATTGGTTGTTTTAGGTGGTATATTTGGTGGCTGTTGCTCCGTACATAATGTTGCTTGTGCTATTTGTCCGCGCCCTAACCCAAGACGGTTCAGTGCAGGGTCTCTTGAGCTTCGTTATGCCCCGATGGGAGTATTTGTGGAGACTGGACGTACGTTTGCTACCATGAAACTGTGTTGCCCGACTAATGATTGTCTTTCAGACGTGGGGACAGGCCGCTGTACAAGTCTTTTTCTCCCTGTCCATTTGTTGGGGCGGCCTTGTAACGCTGGCCAGTTACAATCGCTTCCACAATGATTGCTTCAGGTGAGACCTAATATGAGTCGGGCAGTACATCTCGTGCTGGTGCTTAGGACTACGGTAGTACCCTCTGCGATCAGCCATATGTGCCACCACTTGCTTCAATTCTCATACACTATAAGTAGCGATACCATGTGTGCCGTTTCAGTTCGGTACGTACTGGTTTGAGTGGCGGGTGTGAGGGATAAGAATGGCCCATGGGTGTCTAGTTGCCGCTGAACAACTGACATGCACGTTGGTTTCTGTTGGTTACAGCTCTATTTTACATCAGCCTAATCCGTCAGACCACCCAACTACAAAACTTCAACATGTCATGTGACTTGTGAGACTGTGTATTGTTGCAGAGACATGTGGCTGATAGGCGCAGGCAATGCGCTGACTTCAGTGTTTGCTGGGTGTGTCACGTTCGCCATGTTGGGGTCGATGGCCAAGCAACTGGGCAAGAGCATAGACGACGTAGTGGTGTCGGGCGCTGGATTAGCGTTTGTTGTGTACGCAGAGGCTATCGCCAGAATGACCGTGGCTCCGCTCTGGTCCGTCCTCTTTTTCCTTATGATCATCATGCTCACCTTAGGCACTCAGGTACAACCAATACTCGGCTGTTCTCCACTCTTTTACAAAATCAGTGATGGCTAGGGCTACAAAACTTGGATCATGTTATTCCTCCTAAGTCGATTAGATATCGACCTCGAGTGGCAGTGGCAGTTAGGGATTTTTTGCCGTGTGCACTTTCTTACCTTAAGGCACGGTTCAAGTGATAGTGCGTGCATGGTACTAACAAAGCTCCTGAATCTCTTCTAAATGAAAGAAGTTTTCAGATTTTCCTAGTTGAAACAGTGGTTACGGCGATTTGCGATGAATTCCCCGAGCGCCTGCGTCGTAACCATCGCCATGTTTTGATGTTGGTGTGCCTGTTGTTCTATATGTGTGGCGTGGTTCTGTGCACCAAGGTAGTCTGGCCAGCCATCCACACTTACTGATTGCACATGACAGTGGTTGCAGGCAGGAATCTACATTTTCCAGTTGTTAGATTTGTTTGCTGCCAGCTGGTCCTGTCTCATCATTGCCTTCTTCGAATGTATGGCTGTTGCTTGGGTCTACGGTAAGTCTTTTTCTTCCGCTCTCTCCTCTGACGCCACGATTTTTAGGGATTGATAATCTGTTGGATAACATACATTGGATGACAAGATACTACCCACCTTCCTACATTTATTGGAAAGTCGTTTGGAAACTAGTCTCACCGATTGCCATTTTGGTCTGTTCTTTTCTTAGTCTTCCGGTGTTCCAACATAGATCGTAAAGGACAGATTTGGTACTGGTGCTGTTAAATATGTGAGCATAAAACAGTCAGGCACTTAACGCAGTTTATGGTACCGACACCATATAAGGTGCCAGTACCATATATTATATGGTACCGGTACTTCGGTAGTGGCACCATATGGTACCCCTACCTTCGCATTGGTACCGGTACAAGTACCATAATAATTGGTACCACTCTGTTCAAATTTCGTGCCTTATATGGTGTTCTGTCCGAATTCCTGGAACCGGTTCGGTTGCTCTTGTCTTACGGTTGTTGCAATCGAATATGACTTAGAGTAGAAAGCGCAAATGCTAACAGAATCTCCTTACTCAGCACTATTTTACTTTCATTGCTGAAAAATTGCCTTCCTAAGCATGAATAAGATTTTTTGGAAACATAGCGTTTCGATGCGTTATGACGTTGCTGATTTGCCGACAAATACCGTTGTAAATTACTTAAAAAACGCAAAAGTGGGGTGGTTGGGGGTTT